>CAOLHI010000246.1:600000-856446 GCA_948474755.1 Ctenosaura bakeri | reverse complement strand
TTGAAAGTGGAATAATAGCACTAGAACAATGTAGCCAAGAGGACTAGCAGCTGAGTATTAGTTCATTACCAGTGACAGAATAGCATCTTTCACTACACCTGAAAACAACAGGCTAACATATGAAATGCAAGGCAGGCTTCATAGCACAGAGAGCTTTATCATCCAACAGACTGCTGCAGCTCCCTGCCTAAAATAAATGGGGGTCTTGGGTAGTTCCCTCACTTTGGCTAATGATAGGGCCAGCTCCAGCTGCTATAGAAGACAAATTTATGCATGATGCCAGGATATCAGTAAAGTGTCTCACATTTTTAAAACTGGTAAATGCAGTGATATAAGCTAAGAAATGTTAGAGCCTGGACATTATGGTCTTACCTGCAGACAGTCCTTAATCACAGGATCATTTCAGTAGAAAGGCACATAATTTTTTTATTATTTTTCACCCCAGACTATTATTCTGTGCACTACAATTGTTTCTACATTCCTGAAATATTATAACCATAAGTAACACACAAACCAATATAATACTCAGAGCATGCGCAGTTTCAGATTTTAAACTCACATAAATCATGACTACAGGAATAAAATGGAGTTTGGTTCAGCTACCATGATGCAAAGCATATTTCCTTGAGAACAAGTGTGTGTGTGCATGCATATTTAAATACATACACTAGAATATTTAAATGGTAAATTTAATATATTTATCCATGCATATACAGGACATAACAATTTTTCTGGGTAGAATTGTTTTCTGCAGAAGAAATGCTGTTTTCTATGTAAAACATTCTCATGTGAATTTTGTGCAGAATAATTCCTAAACTGCAAAGATTCTTATCAATCCAGGATTCTTTTGATCAGGGTTTCCTGCATGTGAAAAACACATTTTTCAGGAACTTTTAGAATATTTTCTGATATTCTTGCCATCCATCCCTAATGCCCAAGAATTGTCCTTTGCCCTTGAAGGGAAAACCTAACCTATTAAGAAGTGTCAACCTACTCACTGAAATTTAGATTAGGTGTCAGGAATAAGCATATTTTTCTAAGAAAAAAAAACTTTCCTTAGATATATCTTTACTACTGTCCAGTTTCCATCCCATGTCTGCATTTATCAGTAAAAGTATGGTTGATCTGACCACGAATTTCTCAATATCACAATACATTGTGTCTTTATCATAGGCTATAGAGACACAGGGAAAACGTCTTAAACTATGCCAGACTGTTGTTTGGCCAGCTCAATACTATCTACTCTGTTGGACAGACCCATTATACAGTTTCTTGCAGAAAGAGACCTTTTCCACCACCTGTTATGCAGTCCTGTTAACTGGAGATGACTGTATGCATCTGTGTTAATGGGCTGTTCCCATTATCCAGGCAACATAGCTGAAAGGGGATAGTTCTCTGTCCATGTAAACAAGGGTTTAATGAGGTGTTGGGTTTAAGTTATATTTATTGGGGAGTCAGCATCACAGAGGACATCAGAGATCATGAGAGTTAATTGTCTAATCAGGAAGACCAGATGGGGGAAAGGTGAGAAGCTTTGAGATGGTTCTGTCAAGATGTTTTTAAAAGGCCTCAAAGACCATGAGGCAGAGAGAGACAAAGGAACATCAACCAGAGACAGAAAACTGGTTCCAGCTTGGGTCAAAAAGGCCCATACTCTGAGCCTCTCCCCCTGCACATCATTCCAGCATCTGGATAATAAAGTGAGTAGATTATGAATGTTTTTAGCTAGTCACATTAGGGGGTTTTGTTCTTTTAAACTGACTGAAATGACCTAGGCTTATCTGTAATTTTGTAACTGCTAAATAATGTCTGAAGGAAGAAGCCTTCATGTATAAGATATCTTTTGTCATTGTATTGCCTGTTTAGAATAAGACTCTTTCTCTAAAGAACTTCTCTGTCCACAGTCTCTCTCTCACATGCCTATCGGTTGTGCTTGTAGACAGAATTCAGCCTTTGAGTTCACAGGGCCTTTCCCCCATGGCTCCCTACTGAGCCACTAAAGAAAGGGTGGTGGTGGCAGTAGGTGGTGGCAGCTAGATTTCCAAAGGCAAGGGGTTTTTCCCATCTCAAAGGCAGAAGTCAGCATCAAGTGGGAGAATACTTCCCCTCCACCCACTTTCTCTCATAGCATTACTAGGACATAAGGCCCGGATATGGATTTCCACTCAACCTTCTATATGATGTTCACCCATGCTCTAGTTTGTTTTTTAATAGTATGAAACTTCAATCTTAACAAGGAGGAGATGGCTTTCTGAGCATGATAATATTTATGTTGCAATAATCAATTAATCACACACTTTACATGAAATAGTAATAATAATGATGTTAATAAGACTTTAATTTTTAAAGAAGCTAACCATGCAATCTTATGGTCTTTTGGGCGGCATGATTAGAAGATCAGCCCTTCCAAGGCTAGAGACAAAGATCTGGCCTCAGAGGAAGAGATCTGATCCCTGCTTCCTACCCCCATTATATGATCCACTCTCTTGATGTCTGGGCTCAAATATTGAGAGAAATGAAATGTGTAAAGATTAGGACATGGCACAGGTAAATAGAGGAAACTCAGGACATGCAATATGTAACCTTTGCAGGGTTTCGTCTTAGTAAAATCTCTATCATCATTTGAGAAATTAAAGTCTCCAAGCAGTTTGGAGAATTAGAAGCATTATAAAATAATTTAAAAACCATTTTATGAGATAACAAATATTTAAAAGAATCATACAGAAAACAAAGAAACTCACAGAAAACAAAGCAGATTAAATTAACTAAATTTTAAATGCTCACATCTAGGTTAAGCTGCACAGTCTATTTATTGCTGAGGACAGTTTCATGTTGTGTCTGCTGGAGACACTTGCTGTAAACAAGGGCAAGGTGTTCCTTTGAATTCAGTTTCCTTCCTTAATATATCAGAGTCCCTTAGATTTCACAGAGTGCCTCACTGCAGGCTCTGTTTTCCTTTCAACTTTGATAACCTTCCATTGCAACATTTGCATTTGTTTGTATGGTATTTGTTCACTTTATGTAAGACAATCCTTTTAAAAAGACCTGAGGCTCTCCATGCAACAAGCTTTTTTTGTGAATCCGCCTCTATATTTTAAACTCTTGCATGATGTAAAGAAGATATAAGGCTGACTTCTATGTATAGTAATCCCAGCATAATGCTTTGCTTGAATTTTGTTGTTGACAAAAAAATTTCGACTGGAAGAAGATAAAAAGAATCTCTGATCTGATTAATAAGGATGCTGATTGCACCTGATAATAAATTAGTTATGTTATAATTCAGTTTTTTGGGTGTGTGTGTAAGGATAGCCATTGGAGTATTCTGCTTCTTAGACCTGGCACATGTTCAGCATTCTTTAGAAATTGTTCTCTAATAACAGACATGAGTACCCTGCAGCCATCTAGTAAATTGAAACTCAGTCGTTAAGTATCTGACAAACAAACAAACTTAATTACTTAAAATATCAGACTCTTGTGGCTAACAACATATAGTTACAAAATCTATCTACAGCAATAGAACATACACAAAACCACATACACAAGAACAGCATCCCAATCTGATGTTTTGGACTACAGTTCTCAGAGTTCCTGACCATTGGCCATGCTGGCCTGATGAGAAATGGGATCTATAAAATCTGGAAAGCACCATGTTTGGGAAGGATGCAATACAATCTCCAGTTTTTGCTTCTTTATTAGCCTCATGCCTGATTCATATACTACACAACCCAATTAGTATGAGTTAAAACTCCCAAGTCCACAAAGCAGGTAGAGACGAAGCAGTATGTCTTTTTACATTAAACTATTCCTATAGCTGTGATAGCTGGACAACTGTCTTGGGGATGAAGGAAGTCTTCACAGTAGTATAGGCACAATGGTAGTTTTCCTATGTGTTCACCACAAACACATAAAAAGTTCTTAAATGGCCATTCTTTCATCTCTTCTTTCTGTGCTGAATTTGCAGAAGGCTTGGTTCTTCTAACACGATTGAATTATAACCACAATTGCTATTGATCTCTCTTTCTTACAGCCAGTAACATTTAAATGAGGTCAACTGTTTAAAGAGCTGCAGTATTTCTAACATAACATTAAAAAAAAAAAGCACTAATGTACATAGTTGGAGAGATAAAATTATTAATTATAAGAACTTGTGGATCAATTTGGTCCTTAACTTGGAAAACACAGCCATTTCACTGAGGTTCCAAGTCTATGTTGCACACACACTATCCATATGGAGAGGCAGAATTCCCCCACTCTATTTTCTGGGCAGGATTCCCAGCTACTAATAGGCTTTTAAGGCCACACTCCCCTGCAGTATAAAAAAAGCAATTCAGCATATTCACACGATACATAATTAATTTATAAAATTCATCGACACAGGCTGTGGTAATGGATAGCCACTATCTTAAATGCATTTAAAAGGAGATTAGACAAATTCAGAGAAGACAGCCATATCTATGGCCTATTAGTCACAAAGCTTCTAGGGGACTGCATACCCACCCCATAGACCACATGCAGCCCCCCCAAAAAGGTCCCCATGCTCCCTACCAGCTAAAAAGATAGGCATTATTTCCCCCCCAGTGGTAAATAGTGCCATCTGAAGGTTGTGGGAATGGTGTGCTAAGGAAATTTTGCACATTTTCTGAAATGGTGTGGGGTATGTGTGGGGTATCTATGTAAAATGTAGCAAATGCAGATGGGAAATACGGATTCACTGGGTCTGCTCTAGTGGGGACTAACAATAAAATGTAGGTCTATATACTGGTTCCTTTACACTTTTCATGGGCTTTTGAAAATATTATTTTCCCTTCTTGGTTTATGCAATAGTGTAAATGCAAAACTTCTTTATAGGCAGGTAGCCAGGGAAAAGAACACCAAGAGAAATGCTTGGTGTCCTGGTTGAAGACTGATAAACAACATAAAGGGAGAGGTTAGAAGAAGTAAGAACATCTTTAAAACGTTATGAAACTATAGCCAAACATAGGGGCATCCTGTTTCACATATGGATGATTCTTGCCAATACTAGTTCATGGAAATGAGATGTTATTTATCTAATTAAAAGGCAATTTTTATGCTACAGGAATTTTGAACACCTAATCAAGCTTATGTTATCATAGTCTTGAATCAAACTCAGGGCCTTTTCACCCACACAATTGAAGCTCTTATAATTAATAACATTTAGGGAGGAGCGTCTAGAATTCTCAGCCAAAAATACTCTCGTGTCCAAACCCACAAATTCCAGGATTCCATAGAATGCAGCCATGGCTGCTAAAGTATAATCATAACACTATGGTTTCCAAGTGTGAAAGGGCCCATGATTCAGTAGCACACAATATGGGATAAGATGCACTTGAATGCACTATATAAAGCTTGTTGTTTGTACATTAGCACTAAATGAAATGGCTCATTAAAATCATCCATGATACTATGAAATGAGAGGGAGAAAAGAGAGAGAGAGAGAGAGAGAGAGAGAGATGAGTGACAGACTGATTCGCTGATTGGGCTGGTTTAAAATGAGACAGGCTCAAATCCCACATGTGGATTTTGAAGGACATAAGTTGGAAATGACTTGAAGGCACATAACAACAAGCAGACAATATGTGGAATAGGGGAGTCTAGATAATAAATTTTTGCCCTGGTATCTACATTTATGTAAAAGCTGATTTTCTAACTGCACAAAATGGATATCTATGATATTATAACAAGAAAAGCAAAGAGGAAGAGAATTTTCAAAAATGTTACAGAAGGATTCTTAAATGAAAAGGTGTGAAACAAGCTTGTGAATAATCATGCTTTGTGCCAATACCAGCACAAAGAACACTGTGAGGGAAGGGAGGGGCTTCAATGAAGGATATGCACATTTTTTAAAAAGAGAGTTCACTGACAAGATACAGTTGAGGGAGTCATCTATGAGAGTCAGAGGAGAATGAATGTGTATTGGGGGTCTGAACTGATTGAAAGAAAGGGTCTAATGTAACTCAGTTTAAATATTATTACACTTTTGGTACTGAGCACTGGAATTTGGTAAAACAAACCAGTCCGTATATTATGAAAATAGAGCTGAACTATTGGTTACTTTGTTAAACTTGGTTTTGACTGGCTTCCTTAAGCCTGAACCAAACAAAGAGTGTCATACTGACCATAAGAGGAACCACTTGTAAAACAAATTGTTCCACACTAGGGTCACCTGGAGGCCTATGTTCCAAATCCAGGTAACACAAGAAGGGATTTAAGCAGAGACCTTGGGGCAAGGGGAGAGTGACAGGTTTTCAAGGCTAAGAATACAAAGCATGTTTTGCTTCCTGTTTATACCCAGTGGCAGTTTCTCTTTGGAGTCAGTAGTTCTTGTCCACCTGAACAGTGACAATTCATTTATGAAACTGCCTTAATTCAGTAACAGTAGCCTCGTTAAATAGGTCCTGCCAAAACTGGCATGCTTCAAACAATGGGCTTTTTCTAGGCTCACAGTAATCCCTGTTAAAAGTTTCTGCACACTCATACTGTTACAGATTTCCACTCCAGTGCCCAGTCTTCAATACCTACAGTAAAATGTGTCTATTTTTAATCCTGAACATCTGTCAACTTTCCAGTGGCACATCTTTTTTACAATTGCACATTTTGTGTTCACCTGCATGCTAAAGAAATACTGAGCTTTTGATTTGGTTTTTGTTTGGGAAAGGTTAAAAGTTTTTCTACATGTGAGCAGAGCTTGGGATTTTACTAAGTTTGTACCAGTTACTTTATTCATTACTCTGGTGATCTAGCAGAACATTAATTGATCCTGTTAGTGCAGTCAGAGAGAGAACTCTCGTTATTCCTTGATATTAAAATGTTACTATTACCATCATGCAATTGGAAAACACAGGTTCTCCAATTCAGTAGCCAATTCAGATAGCATACCTTGGAAGTTCTGAGAGAGAAAAAATACAAACCACACCTTCCCAGCTGTAGCAGAAAGTAGCCACCAACGTGATCCTTCTTGCTCTGCCCATCAGTTGCTCATTTTGATTGAGTACACACACCCCTACTACTGAGTTACAGACGGACAAGCCACTCCTGCTCCACTGAAAAGTACTGAATTCCAGCCATGTTTGTTACAGACAAAAAAGGGAACTCTATATATATTATAGCATGTTTCTGTAAAAGGTGAGTAGTTGCCAAAGATATTAAAATGAGTTACTTCTTAGTTCTGTCCATAGGTGCTGTGAAGCAAGACATTCAAGGAAGACTAATCTCAGCTAAGACTAATCTCAGCTAAGACTAATCTTCTGTAAACTTAGGGAGCTGCTGGCTGGAATTCCGTGGTCAGGAATAGTTAAAGGGAAAGGAGTTCAGGAGGCATGGGAGTTCCTTAAAAAGGAGATACTGAAGGCACAGTTTAAAACAGTGCCATTAAGGAGGAAAAATGGAAGGCATCTGAAGAAACCAGAATGGTTGACTAAAGAACTCTCAGCTGAGCTAAGAGTTAAGAGAAACATGTATAGGAAATGGAAGAAGGGGGAAACCACCAGAGAAGAATTTAAGCAAGTAGCTAGGAGATGTAGGGAGGAAGTCAGAAAGGCTAAAGCACAGAACGAGCTTAGGCTGGCCATAGACATTAAAAACAATAAAAAGGGTTTTTTTAAATATGTCCGCAGCAAAAGGAAAAAGAAGGAGACAGTAGGGTCGCTACGCAGAGAAGATGGCGAATTACTCACAGGGGGGAGAGAAAAGGCAGAGCTACTTAACACCTTCTTTGCCTCCGTATTTTCCCAGAAGGATACAAGCACTCAACCTGGCGGTTGGGGAGCAGGGGAGGAAGCAGAGGAAATGAGGCACATAATAAGTAGAGAGGTGGTACAGGAATACCTGGCCGCATTGGATGAATTCAAGTCTCCAGGGCCAGATGAATTGCATCCTAGGATATTAAAAGAGCTGACAGAGGTCATTTCGGAACCGCTTGCTATAATTTTTGAGAAATCTTGGAGGACAGGAGAAGTTCCAGCAGATTGGAGGAGAGCAAATGTTATCCCCATCTTCAAGAAGGGAAAAAAAGAGGACCCAAATAATTATCGCCCAGTCAGCCTGACATCAGTACCCGGAAAGATCCTGGAGCAGATCATTAAGCAGTCAGTTTCTAATCATTTAGAAAGCAACGCGGTAATCACGAGAAGTCAACATGGATTTCTCAAAAATAAGTCATGCCAGACTAATCTTATCTCTTTTTATGACAGAGTTACTAGCTTGATAGATGAAGGGAGTGCTGTGGATGTAGCATATCTCGATTTCAGTAAGGCCTTTGACAAAGTTCCCCATGACATTCTTGCAACGAAGCTAGTAAAATGTGGGCTGGACAGGGCTACCGTTAGTTGGATTTGTAATTGGTTGACCGACCGAACCCAAAGGGTGATCACGAATGGCTGCTTTTCGTCCTGGAGAGAAGTGACTAGCGGGGTGCCACAGGGTTCTGTCCTAGGCCCAGTGCTGTTCAATATTTTTATCAATGACTTGGATGAAGGAATAGAGGGTATGCTCATCAAATTTGCAGATGACACCAAATTGGGAGGGATTGCTAATACGCCAGAGGACAGGATCAAAATTCAAAATGACCTGGATAGATTGGAGAGCTGGGCCAGGGCGAACAAAATGAAATTCAACAGAGAGAAATGTAAGGTCCTACACTTAGGCAGAAATAATGGAATCCACAAATATAGGATGGGGGACACGTGGCTGGATAGCAGTACGTGTGAAAGGGATCTAGGAGTCTTCATAGACCACAAACTGAACATGAGTCAGCAGTGTGATGTGGCAGCCAAGAAAGCCAATGCAATTCTTGGCTGCATCAATAGGAGTATGGTGTCTAGATCGAGGGAGGTACTGGTACCACTCTACTCTGCTTTGGTTAGACCCCATCTTGAATACTGTGTCCAGTTCTGGGCACCCCAATTCAAGAAGGATATTGACAAGCTGGAGCAAGTCCAGAGGAGGGCGACCAAAATGGTGAGAGGCCTGGAAGCCAAGCCCTATGAGGATAGACTTAGAGAGCTGGGTATGTTTAGTCTGCAGAAGAGGAGGTTAAGAGGGGACATGATAGCCATGTTTAAATATTTGAAGGGATGCCACGTAGAGGAAGGAAGGGACTTGTTTTCTGCTGCTCCAGAGACCAGAACAAGGAGCAATGGATTCAAGCTGCAGGAAAGGAGATTCCACCTGAACCTCAGGAAGAACTTTCTGACAGTCAGGGCTGTCCGGCAGTGGAATCTGCTGCCTCGGAGTGTAGTGGAGTCTCCTTCCTTGGAGGTTTTTAAGCAGAGGCTTGATAGCCATCTGTCGGGATTGATTTGAGGGTGTTCCTGCATGGCAGGAGGTTGGACTGGATGGCCTGTGTGGTCTCTTCCAACTCTGAATTTCTATGATTCTATGATTCAGCTGAATAAGAAGGGGGATCCTCAAATGCTGAAACTAGTTTATTATATCATTATCTAAAGGAGTGGTTCATTTATGAGAACCTAAGATACTCAAAGCTATTTTTCTTGAGAAACATATGGATATATTAATGTCCATAAATGCGATGAGTGGTCTGGGTAAAAGTCCGAAGAGGCACATATTGGATTCTTCTATGCCTTCAGTAGATCACATTAGATTGTGAGCCTGGCAGCAAATGTTGAGATAAGATACACATGAGCAGTTTGGTCTCACAGGGAAGACAAGCACTAGAAAATTAAAATACAGTCTATTGGCCAGAATAAGAACTGTCAGACTGGTTACGGAGTGATTAAATTCTTTTACTCTTGTGTTTGAGTGTTAGTACATTAAAAATATTTAGGTTAAAAGCCTTTCTCACTGATCCAAGCATATAAGGTTCTACATGACCACACACAGTATCTTGAAAAATAAATTGTGATAACTGATTGTGCCAGATATATGCAGATGCTCTCCAGAATAAACAAGGCTCTAACTAACTTCCATAAGGTCCCGAATGAGTGGAGTAAATACATTTGTGGTATACTTTGCACACTATCAGAAAAACCTTCTGGAATTAATTTTTTTAAAAAGCCTGTGTGGGAAGGGATTATTAATATTTGCTGTGATGCCAAACATCACAGATGAATGCTTAATCTGTTATTTTCATTTATTTTAGGCCTGTAAAAGTGTAAAATGGTTGATGGTGAAAACTGTTCCAACTGTCCTTAACTCAGCCCTGTTACTTTATATGCATGAATTTTTTTTCTTCCTCATCATTTCTAAGTCTTTTTCCTTGCTCTCTGCACTTGGTGAAGTTAGTATCTCAAATTTATGGGATGCAAAGGTTTCCTACCTTTGTTTCTTTACTGCCAATGTTTATAATTTAGGAAGTTCAGGACATCTGGCCAACTCCACTGCATTCCTAGGAATTACTATCCACTGCAACATTACTTCTTGTTGCTGGGACACCTTGTGAAAAAAAACCCCTTGTCTCTATTTTAATACATGCTATTTTTAGAACAGAGCAATGGACATACCTTCTTCTTGGTAGTTTATTTTGCTTACATATCCATTCGTTCTGCTTAGGTTTCCACAGTTGTCATGTTTCTTCATTCAACAACTTCAAGTAGACCAAATATGGCCAGGACTAAAGGATCCCAGATGAAATGGAAGTTAATCTCACCAGTGCTGGAATAAGCTTTCTGATTTCCTAGTAATCATTTTGACCAATGAGGATACTACCTTGCAATGTGCAGTTTTTCCCACTTCTTCCTATAAATTGCTACTGCAATTTGCTTTAAAAGGCCACTCACTTTTATGAGGTTAGATTCAGATATACAGGGAATTGACTCACTGAAATAAATAGGACTTAACCATGAAGTGTTAGCACAATTCAAAAGATCCAGGCTATTTGGAATACTACATTCTTCCATATATGGTTGACTGGACTTTGCAGTCTTCAGAAGATGCACTTCTCTTCATCCCACCTTCAGAGATTCATTTGGGGTAGGCACAATAAGTGCCTGGGTAGCTATTCCCAGAGTATGGTTTCTCCCTTCCAAAGAAGGGAAGGTTAGACTAGTCCTTTTCCCTCTTGTCCTGCTGCCACCAGGCAAAGACCCACTTATTCAAGCAGGCCTTCCACAACTGACAGCCTGTTATAACCAGGGGTTATGGAATGGACACACTGGACTTTTTGTTTTGGATTGCTTTTTTAGTTACATTTCAAACCTGAAAGGTAAAAAATAATTTATTAATCAATTAATCTAACAACTGTTAGAGCTGTTAGTGTATTCCAAATATGAGTAAAGATGGGTCTAATGTGCTGTCTATTTTGGGTCAAAAAAATTGTAATCTAAAAAATCTATAGCCAAGAACTGTTGATCCACTTCTGTATCAAAAGCTGGTGTAATTGGAATTTACTTGTGACTCCCACTGAGCCCATCATAGAACTCAAAACCTGCTACCCACTCACCTGGAGTAGGTTATTCAGATGCACATGAGGCTCCAAGAGGGAAGAGTGTTGCCAATTCTGGAGGAAGCAGGGAAATCCGGTGGAAGCACACCATGCTTCCTAGCTTTCTGAGTATCTGATCCCTTGATGTTTAAAGTATTCTTTTACGTAGGTAAAGGGAATCCAGTTTTCATTGGAACAACAACCTTGGAGCAAAAGGTCGCCCTGGCATTCTGAGTGTGTAGAAAAGAAGCATTAAAAAGAGGAGTACAACTAGGAATGTAGCTGTAGGGGACAGCAAACAAAGGCATTGGTCCTGCAAATATTAACCCCATGAAATTTTCCTTCCGTCTCCAAATTTCTGGCTCTGCAATATCTTAAAATGTCAGCTGAGCATTTAGAAACAGAACTTAGGCATCCAAAGAAAGGGGTCAGGCAAAAGTTACTAAAGGAATGTGAATGCAATGTGAATTAAAATTCTGGTTTGAACAATTTTCAGTGATTCACTCTCTTCAACTTGATGGACTGAAAGACATTTTATGTGTGTTTGTGGGGAGGGGGGAATCTTCTTTGGCAGATCAATGCCTTGATCAACATCACCCTGGCAGCTACGCTCCTGAGTATCATTCACTTGTAATTCCTCGTAGTATTTGCTTGAAGCAGTGAAAGGCATTCCATTTATTTACCCGTTAGAACATGCAAATTTTCAACCAAAAATAATGGATACCAAGCAATATTCAGCTAAAGACTGAAAAAAAAATGGATGGCAAAGTCAATCATATTCATCATTTCATACATGGAATAATGGTCACATTGAAGGTACTGGAGTCAGCCTTTCATACCGTGCAGCAAATACAAGAACCAGTGCCAGGGTGGAACTGCTGTTCTGTCAAGGACCTCATTACCATCCTGATCCCCATGATCATGATCACCATCTATTTATGCACCACCTTTTCTTCAGAACTGAGATTCAAGCTTACAAAAAATAAAATATATTCAAATAAAAAATAGGTAAAAACATGCAATTGTATGTAAAACACACCCATTTAAAAAGTGCAAAAGTCAGTAGAACAGCATACTGATAAAAGCTCTTGCAGTCACTTCTCCAAACTTTTTATCTGCCAACAGAAAGACAGCACTAGGGCCATTTCCTCACTACACTGTTATACTGCTATTATTCCACTTTCAACATCCTGTGGAATTCTGGGGTTTGCAGCTCTCTAGCTGAGAATTCCAAATGCCCCTCCCTAAACTGCAAACCCCAGGATTCCATAGGATGTTGAATGTGGAATAATAGTACTATAACAGTGTAGTGTGGAAATGGCCTATAACTTCCCTTGGAACGGAGTTCCAAAGTCTGGGAGTTGTCAGTGAGAAGCCCCTCTTCCATGTTCCCACCAGATTATCTCTGAGAGTTGTGAACAGAGAAAAGGCATCCTGAAATGCTTCTGGGGAGAGTCATATGGGAGAATACCTTCCTTCAAATAATCTGAAACTGAGCCATATAGGGTTTACAGGTCATAATCAGCACTTTGTAAAGTGTTCACTTCCAATCCAATTCCAGCCCCCGCTGCAATACAAAACAAGTCTGTGTATGATGTTATTAACTAAACTTTCCCATATCTCCCTCTTAGATGCACACAAAATTTGTGGTGTAGCCATGGGATGGATTGATGGGACTTATGACGAAAGAAGTGAAACTTTTCTAAGTTTTGTATAGTCTAAAATATTACAAGTGTGGTGTAGCTGAAGCTTCTCCACATCTGAATCAGGGTCCTATGTTCCACTGCTAGTATTTGATTAACAGGAACATATGAGATAGATGGAAAATGTGGGGAATCATGATTATTACTGGTGTGTCAGTAATGAGAGCTGCTCAGTCTATGTATGCTGCCAAACTAACTGCCATCCTTAAAAGTACAAACACACCCTCACTCCTTCAGCTCAGTTTTTTCCTGCTGAGAAGTGATGATTAAGTAAAAAAACCCCCATATTTGGACAATCTCAGACAGCTATTTGAGGCCTAGGGCTGCCAGATCTGGGAATCCTAATAGTTGCTCTCACCCCAACTATAGGTAGCACTGCTCACTTGCTGTCATATTTGCTCTAGCAATTTCTCTGTTATTGCTTCTCAGCTAAGAACAGCCATAGAGAAACAACATAAATATTTCTTTAAAACACAGTATGTTTCTTTCCTTCATGTAAAAAAGCTCTTACTGCTTTTGCATGCCTCACTGCTTCTGGCCCTCCCTGAGAGACGGATATGCCACTCTGTAAAGTCATTGAGGTTCATGGGTTCATGAAACAATATTTTCCTGAAATGAGACAACTGAACTGAGAGTTGCCTCAGGAAAGAACATTTAAATATGCAGAGACTATAAAAAGTGAATAACCTAAGGAGTCACTATGATTATTTACAAAGCATGGGTCAGTAAAATTGATATTACGTTGTTATATTACATTTATTATACAGTATATTATATGCTTATTCCTGTACACAAATATTTGTGTATTTCTATTTATATATTTTATATGGATTGTGCACATATGCATATATACATACATTTAATATTTCTATTATATGGCATCAATCCTATTTGATATTTTATATATAGTCTGTGCATATATGTGTATTATATTTATATAATATATATTTACATTATATTAATATGGCTGAAATTCTGCTGAGGTACTATGTTACAGTAGCAGTCCATTACACTAGTGATTCTACTTTTGTCTGGGTTCAACACCAGTAGCAAGGGAAGGCACACAAAATCATTTATATCAGGAGGGGAAATCTGCCCGCTCTGAGAAGTCTATTTCTTTTGCGCTCAGTTCCAGGTGGATCCTGAAAACCAAAGCGTTCTCAGCAGGCTAGCTTGTTACATCACTATAGACCTTTTCGCATGCCGTTTCTAAAGCAAAAGGGCCCCTTGAGCTTCGTGTAAATGGGAGGAGCGGTCCATACGATGCACTCCCATTTACGCAACGCTCAAGAGCTTAAAGCGGACCACACACGCACCTTTTAATTTTCGGCTTAAAACCAAAAATGGTGCGCAGTCACGCAATGCTCCTGGGGCCTGCATGCACTTACCTGCCCTGAGGAGCCTCGGAAGCCGGCCTGGTCGTGCTTCCTGCCTCAGCGCTAGCCTACAATTCCCAGGTTGCGCTGCGGTAGGAAGGGGTGGGGCGTTTGCGCGGTGCTCGCACGACTAGGAAGCTCTGCAGAACTTAAGCAGCAGGGAAGTGGCAGCATTCCTGCTGACGCTTTTTGCACAAGATGCCCCCCCCAGCCGTGTGAACGGGTAATGTGTGAAAAGAGCCTATGACATGAGACACCCTAGATTTCCAGGCTAGATTTCAATAACATTCTGGCTCTGAGGACCCACACAGGAGCCAAGACTGGAGAACTAGGGTGTTCAGAGCCATCTTCCTTCTCCCAATAATGACAGCAACAGCTTTGTTTGACATCCCTCACTGATGCTGTGACTACAGTTCCCACCCCCCCACAGATGCTTCAATGCTGCTGTGGTCTACTTTAACTTTTTCCCACTCCAGCCATTATACTGTAGTACACATGAGCACACTAGATTTTCCCATTCAGCTTCCATCTGAGTGGTACCAAACTGGTGAACATGCTGGTGAAAATGTATTGAAAATGATAAAATATCTACCGAAACTGAAACCCTAGCATGTGAATTTTCAAAGAAAATATGTGCATGTTGAGGGGGCAATTCCTTGATTGACAACCCAGTGTAGCCATATTTTGGAAATTTTTAAATCATCCACTCTGTGCAACGTAGTGTCCTTCAGATATCGTAACTTCCATTATACTGGCAAGTGGGGAAAGCTTCCTAAATCACAGTTTAAATTAATTTTTGAAAGTGGTGACAAAAAAAACAAAAAGGAAACAAGAAACCCCCAGAAGCATAGACATTGGTGAAAATGCTGCAAAAGCAGTAATGTTTTGAGATTTGGTTAAAGACCTTTTCTCCTGGGTAAGTGAATTTTATTCACATTAAAAACTAGATCTTCTTTCTTTTAGGCTTCTGGTCTTTCTGTTCTCATTTTCTTCATTGTTTTTCATTGTTGCTGGTGTTCTCAGAAGTTTGTACTATTTATTAATAGCACAGTCATCCCATCACTTCTGTGAGTGTTCAGGGCACAGAAGCCTCACAAAAGTAGAGAAAACATGAATTGGTCCCCCCATTATCCCCCTCCCATTCCTTTCTGGGCTCCCCTCTCCCATTCCCCTCCCCAATTCCCTTGCCTATTGTCCCAGTGTGAGTTCTCAGTGCTGGGGCCAGAAGCAAGGAATGGGAGCAGAAGCTCCAGAGGGAAGAAGGAAGGTGTGTGTGTGCCTCTCCTCCCCTATTTCCTTCCCCTTCATCTAGTTACTTGCCTTCCTTCTCCACACCTGGCAAAATGCAAGGGAATGGGAGAAGGAGAATGGGTGGGGAAAGGCACGTACATGCCTCATGAATAATCAAATTTGTGAAGGTCAAACCTTTGAATGTGGAGGGAAGACTGTAGTAGCAGCAGCAACAGTAGTAGTAACTTGATTTATATCCCATCCTTCTCCAAAACTGGGACTCAAGGCAGGATATATTTATTAATATCATGGTACACACACAACTTAGACACACCTGCATTCATCATATGGGCAGAATTCTACCGGGGAGTTACAAATGCATATCACTGTAGTTACACAATGAATCCCAGTCTAACCCTTCCCAGTCCTCATTTACTGCAAAACAGCCATTGTAATGGATGAGGACATGTTCTCCTGTTGTTTGGGGAGCAACTGACTAATGTTTCCACCCCCTCCTATGAGTGAACCCCATTGTGACAGGTAGGGATCATGAATATACCAAATACTTACAAATGTATAGTTCTTAGTTTATCTAAGTTATACATTCGTAACTCAACAACAGGATTCTGGCTGTGATATTTTACAAAATTACTTTAAGGTCTGTAAAGTATTAATCTAACAATGGTTGAGCCCTAAGTCTTCAGCATCACCTTAGGGCACCAGCAGCCAACACATTGCTATAGTTATATCAGTAGGAAGCTGCCATATATCAGGTCCACCTAGACCAGTACTGACAGTTGGGAACAGCTTTCCAATATCTCTGGCAGAGACTTTTCCAATCACCAGTTGCCTAAATTGCTGTTGTTGTTGTTGTCATCGTCATCATCTTTATCTATGTCTTGCCTTTTCCCCAAGGCTGGAACTCAAGGAAGCTTACCCACTAAAAAGATTACAATCAAAAGCATATAAAAAACCAACATTAAAACCAGATTAAACTATTAACTATATTAAAAACATATACTTAAAAAAAAGTTAAAAGTTAAACAATACAGCTTAAAATAAGACAACTCTTACAGACATTTCCATAAAAGCCTTCAACTTTAAAAGCCTGTCTGAACAGCCTTCTGAATGGTGATCCCAGATGGTGAAACTAAGGCCCTTTCTGCTCCATCCTCCCAACCTGCCATAGGGACAGGAGAAGGACAGGACCACAACAACGCTTATGCATGATGTCGTCTCAGTCTCATCCTTCTCCCATCCTCAGGCAATGTGATCACACTGCAAATCATTGATGGATTTTCCCCATCAATGACTGGTGATTGCACCACCCTCCCACTGCACACCCATTTACCTTTCCTGTGGAGGCCCTGGAAGTGCAATGGTTGTGCTTCCTGCCCAAGCATAGCCTGGGACAGTATCCGGCTGCACTGCAGCAGGAAGAGGCATGGCCATCATGCTTCCTGGATCCCAAAAGCAACTGGTGCAGAGGGGAGTGCTCCTGTTATGTTCCCCTCCCAGCAGGGCCAATGTCGGGACCCACACTGGATGTCTCTGGGACAAAGTAAGGTATGAAAGGTCTTTCTACACAGAGCTCAGAAACGTAACTTTTTAAAACTACACTTCCCAGAATCCCCTGGCTATACTGACTAGAAGAGTCTGAGTTGTAGGTTTTTAAAGTAGTTTCATCTGTCTTTACCTCTGCATACAAAGCATGTAACTTGCTAACATTCTTTAAAATCTTGCTAACATTCTTTAGAACAATGGATTATGTTTTGTTCTGAACAGAATGTTCAGCTGTACTGCTCTATGCAGCAATAGTACAGTGGTTTACCAGTGAACAGCTCCTCTTTGTGAATGTGGCAATGAAACCAAAGGCTGTCATTTGTCATTGTAATTATCATTTCTTTATTCCCTAAGCAGCTCAGGGAGACATCTTGACTAGAACCCTGGCTCTGACTAGCTAAAAACTTGAAATTTGACTCTTCAGTCAGTTACACAATATCTAAAATCTCTGTACTATTTTTTTCCCAGTTGAAAGTCTGCTTTTTTGTTATAGGTAATCAGAACACATAGTTAGCCTTCATCATGCTGGAGTTTCCACAGTTAAGGACACTCACTTTGAACACTAACTAATTAAAATGCAAGGGATTATCACAGTGCCTTGTATGCTGCTAAACTTGCATTGAAATGTCTTGGTGGTGATAGGGCACAATTATGGTAGCATTTTCTCATTTTCACTGTGGTATGGAAATTTCTCCCACATTCTCTCCAACCGTCCCAATTTGGCATGGACAGTCTGTATTAATCTTCTGTCATTCCACTTTTTCAACTGCTGCTAAAATATCCCAGATTCCCTCTCCTCTTCTCACTCGCCCCCGTTCCCTTCAGCTAACTTTCATTGCTGCAAATTGAGTTCAAGTAGAAATGTAATTTACATTCAACTAATTCAGTAGGAAGAAGAAGAGAAGAGGGGGGTAGCATCTTGCCCTTTCCTCAAGACCAAGGCAAAAACAAATTTCTTTTGCCTCTCCTACTAATATGTTCTTTCTCCTTACTGACTTTTGCCTTCTTGACTACATGCTGAGGTTGCTTGGCCCACACATATCCCAGCTTACATCAGTGAAATGTTGGAGACTATGCTCCAAAATTCCAACCACCCACTCAAGAGACCTCCCCAACACATACAATATTTCCATATAGTTGTAAATGTCTATGAATGACCCAACAGTCTAAGTGCGGCCATTTCTGCACTAGTGTGTTATAGCGCTATGATTCCACTTTCAACATCCTATGGAATCCTGGGGTTTGCAGTGGCCCCTCCTGAAACTGCAAACCCCAGGATTCCATAGGATGTTGAAAGTAGAATCATAGCGCTATAACACACTAGTGCGGAAATGGCCTGCGATTTTCTGCTTTGTATACCTTTCTGGCAGTAGCAGGAAGAAGACTCTTTTGCAAAGCTTAAAGCTTAGTTCCAGGGACTAGCAGCATCCTTCCTTGATCTATGGCAGCCACTCAGGGCCAAAGAAAAAAGTTGGCAAGCCTGCAGGAGACCACTGAAGGAGAGGAGAAAGTCAGCTGCCGCTGCAGTAAATTCCTTCCTTTCTCCAAGCCCAGGACCCAAGATGGCTTATAGTAAATTAAAACAAAATGCAGCTTTAAAAAGAACTATTAGTACAATTAGTTGATATGGGGTTTCAAATAGTCTAGGTGCAAGCCATACAGAGTTTTAAAGTTCATAACCAGCACTTTTAAAGGAGGACGTTAGCTAAAGAAAGGCCTCTGAGGAGAGGCGAGGAGAGGAGAGGAGAGGTGAGGCTGAGGGCTATTCCACTTTCTACATCCTGTGGAATTCTGGGGTTTATAGTTTACCGAGACCGAAGACTCTCTGGCTGAGAATTTTAAATGCCCCTCCCTAAACTGCAATATCCAGGATTCATAGGATGTTGAAAGTGGAATAATAGCTCTATAACAATGCAGTGCAGAAAGGCCCTGAGTAGTGCCAGGAGGAGGGGCTATGCACCAGAACATGCAAGACAGAGGCATGGCTGAACAGGGACTTGCTCCAATTGGCCCTTCATTGGCCTGCAGACTCAGGATACCACCCCAGCCAATCTAGTATTGATTGCACAATGTTTCTCAAAGAAGGAATATAAATGCTTGTCATTTATTTTCAAGATTTCTGATTCACTGGTTCTCACAGCAATGAACTCTTTTCCACCCAGACTGGAATAGTACAGACTGCTCAAATTATCTCCAGCACACTCATTTCTTCTCTTGGGAATCTGGGATCCAAAGTCGGTCATAAGTGCAACGTGCTGGTTGGTCTAGCATCAACCTTGTACAAAGTATCTGTTTGTTCATATCAGAAGAAACCACAGGCTAACTTTATACATCACCAATTTTGAAACAGCCCTCAGGGGATGCTATATTTATTTATTTGGTTGGTGGTCTGTGGACTGCCTAGTAGCCAGGGAATAAGGCCTTTGTAACATTTTGTGGCAAACAAATGCTTTGGGATATTGAGGTTAGTTTAGTGGGCACATAAAGTTAAGGATAGCAGAGTGGTTCCTTCCAGTTCCTTCTCAATAAGATTTTAAACTAGTCACACTTTGTATGCCAGCCAGAATTTCATCCTCTTGTCTGTTAAGGAGGACACAAGGACAGAGAAGGAAAAACAAAACAAAACAGAAAGCTATGTTTAAGACCATTTTTCTTGTTACTCCAACTTTCTATAAGATGTATTTAAAAAAAATACTACCAACCAATCATTCTTTTAACAGTCACTGTTAGGGGCACTCTCCAAAGAATAGTTCTGACAGTGTACCCTTAAAAAGAAGTGGAATGGAAAGAGGTGCCATTGATTCCCATTGGTTTCAGTGAAATGTGTCATGATTTCAATGGGACACTCTCCCAAATGAGTTTACATGATATTGCAGCCTTAGTTGTAACTGTCGGAGCTTTGACCTACTTAACCAGTTACAGATTACTACAGAGCTTTCCAAACTTTTCATGTTGGTGAGACACTTTTTAGACATGCATCATTTCACGACACAGTAATTTCAGTTTTACTAGCAAACTGGTGGTTAAACTAACCCCTTATAAGAGATACAGACACATACATAAATTGTAATAACAAAATGTATGTGGACACAACATATCTCATGAAAACCTTTAATATATTTTTAAAAAATATATGATTTATAAATAATAACATACATTTCCAAGATTGTAGGCAACACACCTACACACTTCAGGCAACACACTAATGTATCACGGCACAGAGTTTGGAAAGCCCTGGATTGCTACAAGTTTGTCTCAACGACAGAAGTTTCTATAGAACATATGCAGATCTTAGTGTGTGTGTAATCTCTGTATCCCTAAGATATTTCCTCATAAACCACTGTGATATTTGTTCTTTACATTAAAATGTATGTGATGCAATAGGACTGTGGTTAAAACATAGTTACATTCTTTAACATTTGTATAAAATACAATGTAATTATGAGCTGAAAGCCCAGCTTTGAACTTCTAGTTGGAAACATGCCACAGGGACATAATTGCTATTTCTGGAAAGCCATGCTAAATTTTTTAGTGCATAAATTTGAAAGATGTAGTTAGCAGAACTGGTCCATTAGAAAAAATTCAAACAGGAGCACAAGCAGAATATATTTACTAAGCTAAACAAAAAACTAACCAAAATTAAACTAACTAAAAATCAGCAGACATTTATAAATTGCCCTCCTTTTACTACTGAAATCTCCTCCCCCAAGGTAGCTACTGACCATACTGTTTGAGAGATCTGGGGAACTGCAGTTCAGAAAAGTAACTTTTCCAAACTTTGAAAATCATAAGCAGTAAACTGGCTTTTGTTCCAGAACAATTGTTGCCCAATATTGAAATGAAAGGAATATGCAAGGAAAGAAGGAAGAACAAACAAGAGGAAAATTGCTTGAACAAAACATTTTTCAGCAACAAATGTTGCCCACAAGTAAAAGTGTATAGGAGTCACAGCTAGCCAACTTCCTTATCACATGATTCTAAACATTCCCAAAGCTCAGCTTCTGATTCTCTAGTATTCTTCCTTTGACAGACAAATCACCCATTGGTAGAACTCAGTGATTTTGCCAGTTGCAAAGGAGACATTTCCTTTAAGATGTAACTGGCATCAATAAACGGGATACCAGATGGACAAAAGCCATTATACAGTTGGCCTCCCAGAACTGATAGTAAGTCTGTTAAAGCCTTCACCCCAGAAGCATTTATTGAAAGCTCCTAAACTGAGTTGGGGCATGCAGGTCTTCCAAACTGGATCTTGTTCAGTGCTAAGCCTCTCCACAACTAAAGTTTGATTTAAAAAAGAGGAAGGGATATAGTAATAAACTCCAACACATAAAAGAGGATAACATTTTCCTCAACAAACAGCTAAACAACTACCCCAGGTGATAGCCCATACCTCGTGGGAGGATGGAAAAGGTCCAAGAAGAATGAGGGTTTGCAGCATACCCATGGACCACATTTATGCTTCCCAGATGGAACACAGAGGAGACTTTCTCTACTTGCTCTCCCCAGGGCACTCAGCTTGTATGTCAAATATATAATGGCAACTGTTCATTTGTTGGCATACATTTTAATCATATTGGTGAAATTATGTTTAGAAAGATATAGGCTAAGGATTTGAACATGTTCTAAGTTATCCTGCATACATGTGGGATCTTAAATGCCTGATGTGACTTGACTGAAACAGTACTATATTTCAATGGGAGACCAAATTGAGCATTAATTGGTATTAACCATCAGCAGAGCAAGCTGTCGACATTGGGAAATGGGAATCTGTCACCATTTCATATATGCTAACTGGTCTTGGAAGCTAAGCAGTGTCAGCCCTGGTTAGTACTTGATTAGGAGGTTGCCAACAAATACCAGGTGTTGTTAGCTGTATTTCACAGGAAGAAACTGGCTAAACCAGCTCTGAGTATTTCTTGCCTACAAAAACCCTATGAACTTCATGGAGTTGCCATAAGTTGAGAGGTCACTTTAAGGCACGCGCACGCACACACACACATATTTAAGAAACAGATTTTCACAAAATCTTCCATCCATCCTGGAAAAATCTACTGCTGAAATTCAGAAAAATAAAGTATTTTTACTTTACTGAGCTGCCAACATTTTGGGAACACTTCAGTAAAGTAGCAAATGGATTGCAGCTGACTTCCAAGTGCTATTTTATAAAATAAACAGGTCATGATTTTCTCATCTCATGGTATATTAACACATATTATCAGCTTGGCAGCAGTTTTGAATCTAAAACAGGCAAGTCTGCCAAAAAGGAAATGTGAGAAACACACAAAGAAACAGAAGGGAGTTGCTGAGGGTGGATTAACCAACACAGTACATCTCTACTGTAAATATCCTTGAGACAGAAGGGTTAGAAACACTGTTAACTAAGACTACTTACATGTATTTTAGCATTTCCAAGGCCAACCCTGCCATTAGGAGAGTGGAATGACTGTCTCAGGCAACAGATTTTGGGCATCCAGTGGCACTTCTTTCCAGAACTACAAGCTTCAGGGAGCAGCTGTAGAAGACAGAAATCCAGTAATATCTGGGTGAAGGTTACAAGTTTATTCTGGGTGTGTGTGTGTGCGGATAGCAAAAGGATATGGCTAGTTCTTAAAATGGGCATGTTTTCCAACCTAACCTTGCTTAACACACAGTGGCGTGTGAAAGAGGAGAATGTAAAGGCATTAAACATAATGGAAATGTGGAACTTCCTGGTGAGAATTTCTTGACAAGGGGAATGAAGGGAAAGGCACAGAGCTAGAATTCAATATCAGTACAAAAAGTGTAAAATAAAAATAAAAAGGTTATCTAGTTACTATTGTCTTGGGGTCTTAGGCTAGCATCCAATAGCAGCACACCATTCATGCAAGTGTATTATTTGAACAGTGTGACTTTCTTATTGTTTGGCCAGAGAGGCATGTTACGGGGCCGTACACCCCTCCCCCAGGTTTGATATGGTTTAATTGGCAAAATATCAATTAATTGGCAAAATACATTAATTGGCGTTAATATAAAATGGTTCCTGAGGTCAAGCTGGGCAGTAGAAAATTACTGACTGAATAGGTGTGATTGCAAGGTAAATCAGCCTGTCCCCTCTAGGTGTAGCCAAAATCATTGTCAGGCAGATTATCCAGTGACTCTGGAGATAATAGACTTAAGCTGAAGCTGGAACATCTCTGAGCATACAATAACCAAGGGAAGTTCTCACCAAAACACTGATTGTTTCAACCCTGGCCCTTTTCGCACGGGCCTTCTGTCGCGCGACAGCCCTGTGAGCCTCGCGGGAGTGGGAGCGTCGCTCTGCATGACGCACTCCCACTTCCGCTGGGCTCACGGGGCTGAAGTGGTGCGATCGCGGGTTTTTTGATTTTCGCTTCGAAGCGAAAATCACCCGCTCGCGCAACACTCCCGGCGCCCGTGCGCACTTACCTCCTGTGCGGAGCGTCGGGGAGGCGGCCGGGTCACGCTTCCTTCCCTCCACCCCTGCAGAAGGAAGGGGCGGGGCGCTAGCACGACAGATGCTACAGCCTCCTGCTTCGCACACACGGGGGGGGGCGGACGGGACAGGCTCCTTTCTCACGCACGCGGGGGGGCAGATGGGACAGGCTCCTTTCTCGTGCGCGTGGGGGGGCGGACGGGACAGGCTCCTTTCTCACACACATGGGGGGGCGGATGCGACAGGCTCCTTTCTCGCGTGCGCGGGGGGGCGGACGCGGCAGGCTCCTGATTCGCCCAAGGGGGAGGGCGGCTCGCGCGACGCTGTCGCTTCCCCCTCGTTCCTTCTCCTGCGGAAGGAAGGGGGGGAAAGCGGCAGCCTCCCAGAGAAGGCTTCTTGCGCGAGCCACCCTCCCCTGCTCACGCTTGGAGCCTTAATGCGAAAAGGGCCCCTGTCTCCTCAGACCCGGGTGTTTCCCTGCATTGTCTCTGAATCTCTCCACAATTACAGAGCTATTATGACAACCATTAACTCTTTGTCACTTAACACTAACATCATTAACTCCATCCAGACACCATTGTCCATGTGGCAACATCCATTGTTTGCTCAGTCAAAGAACCATACAAACCATTGCTCTCAGGATAGATTTTGGGTATAAGAACCCTCTGTTTTGAGTGGTTTGATGCAATACTTCACTTGCTAGTTGCCATGCTCTTGCTTTGATTTCCAAATGGGTACTGTCCTTAGGCACTAGTCTAAGCCACATTGCTGCTTTCCTCACTACTATCCAGATCGGTAATTATCATCCACTCCCTGAAAACTCCTCCATTCATGACTTTCCTCCCTTTATCCTTCATTTAGCTGTTGTGTGAGTGTGTGAGTGTTCAAATTCTTTTGTGTGCATGAGTGAACTTTCAAAAAAACACATTTTAGCTTATTTTGGAATCTCCACCTAGTTCTTTTCTGCAAGATCCTGTAAACATTGGTGGAAAAATCTTGTTAGATTACTCCTCTCTCACAGGCCTCCTGATTTGAGCTAATTAATTCCCCATTGTCACGTAGAGGTATTAGCATCATGGCTGGACCCCTGTGTCACCCATGTTTTGGGGTAACAGGCAGCAGCTACAACACTGACAATGGAAGGAAAAATTTGCTATTCCTGAGTGCTCCCTAAAAGCCAGGCATTTGAAGAATAGGTTGAACAGAGCCAGCAGCCTCCTCCTTCTATGAGTGGCAGTGCCATCCTTTTCCTCCTTTCTTTATCACCACTGACACCACCACCTTCACCAGCAGCTTTTAGTGCTGGACTTTGATTGCAGCAGTTCTTAACCTTTTCTCTACCACAGATCCCCTTTGAATGTATTTTGTTACTGCAGAACTCCAAGACTTAACACAAGATTTAAAACCCTAAATTGCATCAATTATTTATTTAAAGTTGATCATCAAGGGTCTTTGGATTTGGGGAGAATGGAGAAATACGTAAAAACAAGAAGCAAATAAGCAAGAAATGTCAAGGGCTTTCTCTCAGCATCATTCATTTGCATCTCCTCTCATATGCAAAAGCAGCAAGTGCTGATTACATTTTTTGGCTATCAAACAGTTATTTTTTAACCTTTGAACCTTTTTTAACCTTTGAGAAACTGTAACGAAACCTTGTACAAATGATGTCTATCAGCAACAAAAGATTCCTACTCTTTGAGATCAATATATGACAATATATGATTGTCCTTCCTTTCTTCCATTCTTTGTATTTTAAATGTAAAAGCTCATAACATCTCTTCTTCAAGCCTTCACAGACTCCCTGTGAGGACATTACGCTCCCCCCTTGGGGGCGGGGTCCATGAACCACAGGGTAAGAACCACTGTTCTATTGTATTGACCAGGAAGACAACTTTAAAAGAAAAAAAACACTACCTAAAACATGAATAAATTTTTCTAAACTTTCTTCTAAAGACATTTTGTTATGTTGTTGTTGCTGTTGTGTGCCTTTAAGGTGTTTCTGATTTATAGTAACCTTACGGTGAACCTATCATGGGGTTTTCTTGGTTTGATTTGTCAGGGGTGGAGTTGCCATTGCATTCCTCTGAAGCTGATGGAGTGTGATATGCTCATGGTTACCTAGAGGGTTTCCATGGTTGAGTGAGGATTTGTCACCTGATTTCCAGAGTTGTAGTATAACACCCAAATCACTACACTATGCTGGATATCAAAGACATTTTACAACTGCGTGATTCCTTGATAAAATGTTTTTCTTTCAGGTTTGTATTTATGGACATTTTGGAACATTGGTTTAGTTTGATAGACAGCTTCATATCTATGGTGGGGCTGCTTCCATTCACACAAATCGAAACTTCAAGTAGCAGCTTTGGTGGGAATACTTTCATTGGGATCACAGAATAAACTGCATGCAGAATTACTTTATCAACAAAGGCCAGTCACAGAACAGTTGTCAAAGTGATAACACTTACATCATTGAAATTGTAAGCAGGAGCATCTCATCTAAGTAAAAATTCTCTTTGATCATGTTTATACAAGAGGGGGTAGATTTGAACAATTTGTGCATGTAAACTCTTTTAACTCAACATAAATCTCCATGCTTCTGTTGGACTGTACTCTACCAATGCTTATGCTGTAATAAATCTGATATTTAAGATACCATGGACTTCTTTAGTATTATTATAGAAATACCTTATCATAGGTATGAACAGATGGTATATCTTGGCTGGTGAAACAAATTAAATTACAAGTGTCTGAAAAACAGTAAATGTTAGAATAATAGAAGGGATGTGAGTAACAAGAAAATTCTTTTCATATATGGGAGATGTTTTTTCCTTCAAGGACGTTTTCATAGAGGCCACTGTCAAGGGTGCAAGAATGATCCTGGCCTTGGAGGGAGACATTTACTGCTTCAGTGCCTCATCTCTCATGTTTCTCTGCAACTGTTCTTACAAAAAGCAAGAGTCAGAGAGATGTGTGATAGACCACATATCTCCAAGATCTCTGTCCCCATCCTTACACTAAAGCCATTTCCACATTGCAGTTATAGTGCTATTATTCCACTTTCAACATCCTATGGAATCCTGGGGTTTGCAATTTAGTGAGGGGCATTTTTGGCCTCAGTAAACTACCAACTCCAGAATTCCACAGGATGTTGAAAGTGGAATAATAACACTAGTAGTGCAGAAATGGCCTAAGACACCATCCAAATACCAAATAGGTGATGCCACCTTGAGCTTCTACTGGAAATAAAGTTGCCTGGCCACACCTCTGCAAGGGCAGTTGGTGCTTGCTAAAAGCAGGGTGGCACGTCTCACAGGCAGATAAGGCTGTTCTTCTTACCAACACCAATATAGTGCCTCGGACTTCTTCTGGTAATAAAACCAGCTGACCATGCCTCTGGGGCCCTGAAGGTAGACTCAGGGGTCCACCCACAATGCCAGTGCCTCGGTGAAATGGTGGTGAGTGTTAGCTCAAAGAAGAGGCCTGTGAGAGGGGGTTAACCTTACAAGACCTTTTAAATCTATGTATACTGGTACTAGAGCAGTGAAACACCAGCCAGAGACTCAAAAATAAGTTTGTTTGTTTTATGGCGGGAATTGCAATCACACACACAAGATCCAAGCTCACAATCACACAAGGCTAACTGAAGGAAAATGGAGGAAAGTTTGGATAGCGAGAGTTTAGGGTAAAGTAGGTGATATTTACCAGTCCGGAGAAAAGCAAAGAAGCAATTGTGACTTAGACTAGAAGTCAAAGGATAGTACAAATTGGGAATTGGAGTGACAGAGTGAAAGTCAGTATGCCAAAAGTACTATGAGTTATCTGGCAAAAAGCCAGGGTTTAAATATTATTTTTCCACCCTGAGAGGGAAGGTGCTAATGGCTCTCTGACAGACTAAACCATGGGGCCCAAAGAGTGGACAGTGAGGTCCAGAATGAGCTAACAGCTTTAGCATTAGGTGACAAAGAGACTGATGGTAATCACTGCTGGACAGGTAAGGGGACAAAAGAGAGTTTTTTGCTGAACAAAGGGAGAGGGTCAAAGACAGTTAGTCCTTCTATGGAAGCAGTTTCAGTGCCATTGTTTCTCAAGGTTGAGTCATTGAGGGACATCTGCAAATCCGTTGTCTGGGAGTTTCTCTGGCTATGACCTAACCGTGCCCTGAGGTCTCGTCCTGACCTCATTTTGGAACACACGTGTGCAGTCAGGTTTCTCTTTGCCAGCCAACTTCCAGTCATAGCAGGATATAATTTATATTTTATGCTAATTAAATATATGTTTTGTCAATAAAACCATATCACCGAGGAGGAGCGTACGGCCTGATAACCATTCTTCTTACCAACACCAAAATAGTGAATCCAATAAGCCAATATAGGGAATCAGTGGCACTACTACAGTTAGGTCTCATAATCAGGAAGATTCTAAAATTCAGTCATTGTGTCTTTTCTTTCCTTCTGTTACAACCAACAGAAAAAGGCTTGGGCACACTGCAGAGACTGCAGTTATACCTGGCTTTATTTGTTCAGTTAGACTTAAGGCTACCAACATAGCCTAAGAACTCTCTGTGGAAATCACAGCACTGGGTGTAACTTCAGCTTCACTTTGTGGCTCAGTCAGGCCTTTCTCTATCTTGAAAGGAAGGAAAAAGGGAGGGAAGGAAGAGTTGCAGACTTTACAACAAGGAACAAACAAGCAATGATGGAGCAGAATGAAGAGAAAAAATAATGTGGAAAAGGAGAATAAGGAGAGGGTGATAGCAAAGAGAGTCAGAACCTTCTGGAGGGAAATTGAAGAAGGAATGTTGAATGAGAGGGAACAAAGAAAGTGAGCTAACTCCAGAGGGGGAAGAGTGTAGAGAAAACGAGCATTCCAGGGGACAGGGAGGGAAACCAGGGACATGCTGTTGTTGCTGTTTATCACACCTGTTATCTAGCCCCAGGACTCAAAATTAACTACAAAAATTAAAACAGCTACAATTGGTTTAGCCAGAAGTGTGTGTGCATGAGCCTCTCCAAGGAAAAAAAAGGGGGGTCTGAAAGTCCCAGGCCATTTTCACACTACACTGTTACAGTGCTATTATTCCACTTTCAACATCCTATGGAATCCTGGGGTTTGCAGTTTAGGGAGGGCATTTAGAATTCTCAGCCAGAAAGCTCTTGGGCCTCAGTAACTGAAACCCCAGAGTTCCACAGGATGTTGAAAGTGGAGTAATAGCACTAGAACAGTGTAGTGTAGAAATGGCCTATGAATTCAGGTAAATCAACATGAAAAGAACAGGAAAGTCTCTCCCCCTCATTTCTGGTATAACCGTTACTTACCCCTAGCATTGACAGTGCAAGTCTAGAGCTTTATGGAGAAGATGTCACATTTGATAAGTGAATGCTCTGTGCATCAGTGAGAGGCCTCAGGTATGAGGTCTGATAGGAGAAGATTGTAGTAATTAAGCCAGTCAATGAGCAGAGAATGAAGCATCAGAGGGACTCGGTTTGAGTGTGGGGAAAGGAAGGAAGGAAGGAAGGAAGGAAGGAAGGAAGGAAGGAAGGAAGGAAGGAAGGAAGGAAGGAAGGAAGGAAGGGAGCTATTATACCAGTAAGCCAAGATGAAGCCAAAGCTTTTTGCCTCATCAACAGAGTGAGAGCTACATTGCACTGGAGATAGAGTTGCTCATACCTGGAGTAGACAGAGTGGAATCAGTAGGGCCTAAGTTAGCCACCATGGCTACGGTGGTTGCTGTGATGGGTGGACGATAGAAACCTGGTCAGCCAGTCCTTTTGAACTGTTCTGCAAAGCCATGAGGTTCATGACGCTAATGGCAGGACCAGTCTATGGCATGAAGCAAACAGGAATAGAAGTATCTAAGCAATGCTTTCATTGTGTCTTTTCATTCTACGGAATTTTACCAGGAGTGACTGAAGTGGAAGAGCTAGGATATCATGGGGTCTTTCAAATCTTGCCAGCAAAGCTAATTATTTCAGGTGGAAAGGCATTCATAGGTGGCAGCCTAGACTGTCTTTTCAAATTATTCATTCTGGCCTACAAAATCTTACTAGCCATTCGCAATTCTACTTCAGGTTATTTCAACATGCACATGTCAGTCTTCTAACTGACAAATTGTAGCCTCAATTTCTTTGACTCTGATAGAAATATTATCAATCCACGTTTGAAGAGAGATAACAGAAGCTTTCAATGATTTTTAAACATTTATCAATAAAACCTGAAAAGCAATAGAATGCTTTCTTTTGTCTCTTCAGTAACTATTGCAACAGGAGGGGAAGAGTGTGATGGCTGAGTACTCTTATCAGTGGGAATGTGTTTTCCCCTGTCTTGGGGCCATCTGGACCAATTTAGCAACAAACACCTGAAGTATCAAAAAGAAACACATTATCACCTCTTCTCAGCTTGACTGAAGAAGATTAAGCAGTTATTGATACAAAGAACAAAGCAGGTGGTGCTGGAATGTGCTGATATAATGCTGTCATCCTGGCCAGACACTTGAAGTATGCATTCAATTTTGCACAGGGAAGATTGATTTCTACATTGAAAGCTGTGTTTGAGAGCCTTTCCCATGGTTCTTGAATCTTACTGTTCTCAGTACAGTCAGTCAAGCCAAACAAAGTATATGGGAGATTTGTATACTCCTCGCATCCAGGAAGGCATGTGGGTATGCACAGTATTATTGCTGTACTGGATGTTGCCTCAAAAGCATGAGTTGGCTATGTCAGTCTTAATTATCATCACCATCATCATTGATGTAATTATTTTTAACTTATTAACATTGTTGTGGTTATATGCTATCAAGTTGGCTTCCATATAAGAAAAAATTTATGAACAAGAAGCCACCAAAAAGCCCCAGGATTCACCCACCCTGCTCAGGTCTTGCAAACTCAGGGCCATGGCTTTCTTGATTGAATCAATTCATCTATAATGTGGTCTTCCTCTTTTCTTACAGCCTTCTACGCATTATTGCATAGCATTGTTGAGTGTTTTTTGTTTCCCTAAAGAATCATGTCTTTTCATGATATATCCAAAGTATCCCAGCCTTGGTTTAGTCATCTTGTTTCCTAGTGGATGTTCATGCCTGGTTTGGGCCATTTCTGCCCTACACTATGTTATTATTTCACTTGCAGCATCCTATGGAATCATGAGGGTTGCGGTTTAGGGAAGGGTGTTTAAAATTCTCAGCCAGAGAGCTCTTGGACCTCACTAAACTACAAACCCTAGAATTCCACAGGATGTTGAAAGTAAAATAATAGCACTATAACAGTATAGGATGGAAATGGCCCCGGTCTCTGACCTATTGATTTGTCTTTTAGCAGTCCATGCACAGAATTCCCCTTTGTCACCATATTTCAAATAAGATGATTTTATTAACAGGGAAAATATTATTATTTATAAGACAAAAGCACTCCGTATAGAGCTCTATCTATGGTTTTTACTTTAATGATATTTTTGTGTTGTTAGCAAAGGGTTAACAGCTTCAGCTAGGTCACAACACCAAAGGATGGCACACAAAGAACAGGACATATTATGGAAACATAAATACCAGGACAGATGAGACAAAGAAACATTATTGTATGTGGCTTTTATTAATTAGTTTTTGAGGGTTCGTGGTTTGAGTCCATTTTGAAGGAGGGACTGTTTGAAACTATAAACTGTATTGTTGAAGAGATCACGTGTTGTGGTCATCGCCTGAAGGCAGTGATGTGCTTCCAGTATATTTCAATATATTTATGCTCTGTGGCTCTCATTATTATGTTTGTTTGTGTTCCAAGCTGTGAATAGGGATTTCAATTATACATGGTCTTGGGATGCACAAACATTTTGCATCAGTTTTTAAAAGGTATTTACTGCTTTAGGTATTCTCACGGTAGACCTTTCCATTTATTCCAGGATAAATGAATGCACAGAAGCAGGACAGGTGGATAGACTGCCACCTGTGTACTCTGGCTAGACTTTCATGAATGTTTTTAAAACCATTGAACACAACCTACACTGCCTGCTTCATCTGAACTATAATCAGAAGTGCTTGCAGTTAAAGAAATGGACCCTCGCATTCTTTGCACTCCCCTTTGCCTTTTTAGTCTACTAGCTACATTTGATTAAAAAATTGAAACTAATTGAGCAAACTCCACAGTTTTCATGATTGTGCTGCACTACTCTTGATTTAGCTGCATTTTTATCACCTCTACTTTTGAATTACCTTTGTTTGTGGTTGACCTTTGGTTGATTCTCCCTTGTTTTAGGGAGGAAGGATGGGTGCATTTTTGTGGCTGTTTGGTTAGTTTGAAGATGACTTTTTTTGATAAATTTCTTAAAAATTTGGGTGAAGTCCAGAGGCTTGAGGGAGTGTCTTGAGGATCTTGAGAGTCGACAGTCAAGGGCTTGCCCTTCCCCATGTCAACAGCAGTACTTTACCTTCTCCCACTCTACATCTTTTGAGTTTGCACTGACCATCCAACCACTTATAAAATTCTAAAGCAGTGTTTAAGTTTGAAGCCCAAATATTCTTGCACTACAACTGTCAGGAGTCCCTAACCACAGCTACATTGGCTGGGGATTCTAACAAACAGCTGAAGTCAGACAACATGTCCAGAACCAAGGCCCTTTTCACACCTTACCTTCATTGCGGCAGTGGGGAGCAGCACTCATGTGAGCAGCAGTTTGTGCGAGCCACTCACGGAAGCCCTTCTGCCTCCCGCAGCTGTTTGCTGGTTGCACAACCGTTGTGCTAGTGCCCCATCGCTTCCTTTCGCAGTGCAGCCTGGGAGCTGTAGGCTGCGCTGGGGGAGGAAGCGCGACCAGGCTATCTTGTTTGGCGCACCACACGCAGGTAAGTGAGGGCCCCGTGAGCATTGCGTGACCGCGCAGCATTGTGTGACCGCGCAGTATTTTCGGCTTACAACCGAAAATAATAAAATGCACGCACGTCCTGCTTTAGGCTCCTGAGCATCACGTGAGTGGGAGTGCATCGTACGGACCAATGCTCTCATTCATGCGATGCTCAAGAGGCCCTGGCGCAAAAAAAACTGCGTGCAAAAAGGGCCCAAGTTGGGGAACCCATGTTCTGAAGCCTCACTGAAGCCTCACTATCAGAATGTCATTTGAGCCAAAGTTGTTGGAAAGATGATTGTCAGAGAAAGGAGGGTGGAATTATTCACTGAATAATATTTATTAATTTATTTAAGTATATATAGCCCCGTTAAATCATGAAACATCAGGGCAGCATACAAGAAAGAACAATTTAAGCATATTAAAATAGCTTCAAACAATAAGAATAGTTTAAACAGATTAAAAGCATATTAAGCAAAATAAAAAACCTATGAAAGGTCATCTCTGCAGACATTCTTATATTTTTACTCAGTGCTAACACGAATCTGGTGCTGGTGTCAATCAGGCCTCCATCTCAGTCCTCAGGCAGGTGTATATAAGAAGATATGTTTTGGATCCTTGCTCCTCCTTCTCCTCCTCCTCCTCCATGAATTTTTGAAGCAAAGTCATTGTGAGATAATACATAGGTTCCTTATTGGGGGAAAAACAGAAAATGATGTAGACCAGTCTTGTCAGTTATAAAATTCTATAACTCATTCATTCCACATGGATCATTGACCAAAAAGTCACAGGCACCTTGGCTCCATTTGCACACTTTCATATCCTGAAAAGGCTAGGAGTAGAGATCATGCTCATAAAACCCAGCTTGTGGGTGCATTGCCTCTGAACAGGGGCAAAGTACCAAAGGTGAGTAGGAAGAGCCTAAAATCTGCCTCTATGCACTTACTCAGTTTGGATTTTCATGTGAAAAGAAAGAGATTATGAGAAGAGACTTATTTGAAGCAAAGCTTTAGTAGGCATTTTTTTTCTTATTTACAGTTTCCAAGGCCACAGCTTCCTTCATTGATTCAATCCACTTTACTGAATACTATTGTCTTTTGCAATGAGTCACATCATCTCATGGTATGTCCAAAGTACCACACACTCAAATTCTAGTGAGACTTCAGGCTTGATCTGCAATCATGCCCATTGCTTTGTCTTTCTGGCTGTTCATGGTATCCTTGCAGCTCCCTTCCAGTAGCACATTTCAAATGGGTGGATTTTTTTTCTCCTCAATCTTTTTCATGGTTAAATTTTTACATTCTATGTAGATATCAGAAGTACTACAGCATGGGTGATCCTGTCTTTGGAAATCAATGATATATCTTTACACCTGAGGATCTTATCTAGCCCTTTCATGCCTGCCCTTCCAAATCTCAGGCCCTTTTCGTACGGGCCTTTTCTCGCGCGACAGCCCCGTGAGCCTCGCGGGAGTGGGAGCGTCGCTCCGCACGACGCACTCCCACTTCCGCCAGGCTCATGGGATTGAAGTGGCGCGAGCGCGGGTTTTTTGATTTTCGCTTCGAAGCGAAAATCACCCGCGCTCGCGCAACGCTCCCGGCGCCTGCGCGCACTTACCTCTTGTGCGGAGCGTTGGGAGCCGACCGGGTCGCGCTTCCTTCCCTCTGCCCCTGCGGAAGAAAGGGACGGGGCGGGGCGCTAGCGTGACAGATGCAACACGTCCTGCTTCGCGAGCGCGCGGGGGGGCAGACACGACAAGCGCCTTTCTCGCGCGCGGGGGGATGGAGGGGACAGGCTCCTTTCTCGCGCGCGCGGGGGGGGAATGGACGGACGCGCGAGCCGCTGCCACCTCCGGGAGGCTGCCGCTTCCCCGCTCGTTCCTTCGCCTGCGGAAGGAAGGAGGAGGAAGCAGCAGCCTCCCGGAGAAGGCTTCTTGCGCGAGCCGCCCTACTCCGTTGCACGAGCGCCGGTGCTGCGAAAAGGGCCTCAGTCTTCTTCTGATTTCTTGACTACAGTCTCCACTTAGAGTCTACTGAAATTATGTGAAATCTAAATATGTTTTAAATTCAAAACATTTGTGTACTTTAGGTAAACACTAGTCTTAAACAAAAATCTTGAATAAAATAGATTTTATAAACTGGTAAATAAGTGGGCGGGTGTAGATTTCTCTCCACCCAGCTTTCTTCATAGTTACAGAAGTTAAAAATAATTCCCCAACCCACAGAAGACTTGCAATGCAATCTTTTTCCTTGTCTAATTTGAGAGAAGACCAACTGGCTTGAACAGAACTTACTTCCTGGTGAAGGTATATGGGAACACAACCTTAAATATCATCCAGATAACAGTAATCTTGGAAAATACCCACTATAAACCAGGTAAAATCTTGCATCAGCAGACCTGGTAAATTGCACATCATTTGTAACAAGCACTTTGGAGCATACTCACTGCTATGGATTGTTTAGAAAAACAAACACCAGAAATGTTGCTGTTAAAAAAATCCCCCAAAAGCTTACATGCTTTAGATGGAAGTTGGCATGGCATTAATGAAAAAGCCAGTTTTTCAAAAAGATTCCTTTTAATAGGTGGGAGTTCTCCAGGTGGGACTCTCCACCCGGTGGCCCCATCCCATTTATATCTTGAATTAAAGGCAGTAAAAATGCTGTGCTAGATTATTATTTCAACTGCTGTAATTAATGCTGTGTGGCACTGAATTAGTTTTTCCACTCTTACTTTTACCTTAATGAAAAATGCAAGTGCCAAGAATGGCTTAATTATTTCTATACAAAAATTGGGGGGGGGGGAATTCCCTAATAAACTTCATGCTTTTTTTACCACATGAAAAGGTTACATGAGCTACAACCCTCCACAAGCTAAGTCTGTGAGAAAAAAATCTACGTAGCGCTTCTTGTTACAAATTAAATTCTAATGATACACCTTAAATGTTGTTGATTCTTGGCTAAATACATAGCGCTATTACATTTTTTTATTATTATTATGCAGTTACTCCCTGTCTCGCAACCCTACCTAAATTATGAGAAAGAACTTAAAAAAATACAGAGAATATTAAGAAAATTAATAAAGACTCATAATATTTTCCATAAAAGATATGAAACAGTAGCAGTACAATGTACCCTCTTCTGGCATGACCTCAGCATACACAAATGTGAGGTCGAGCGAAGTGTCGCTCCCATTATGGTCAATGGACATGACAGGCATGCATTCATGGGGGCACATGCACATTGCATCCATTGACTACAATGAGACATAATACTTTTGTTTGTTTGTTTTACATGGAGGATTTCTGGAATTGAACCCCCATATAAACAGAGGGCACACTGTTGTAGAATTACAAACCGTAGTTACAGTAATGGTAGTACAGGAATTCCTGCAGCAGATTACATCTCCCTCCCCCAAAAAAAGAACCTGGAAACATTATTTTAGGCCATTTTCACATGATGTTGCTATCCTGCAATGAGGATGTGTTGCTGGTGGTCCACAAGTCATGCTTTCAGATGATGCCATCATAGTCCCACTGCCAACACGTCCCCATCTGTCATGATCACAGGATATTCCATTAATGGAAAAAATCCATTAATGACTCATGATCACGCGGTGCTCCCATTGCCAGCGACCATGTGGAACAAGTGGAAGCATGATCTAGGCGCTTCCTTCCCAAAGTAGCATGGGAAAGAGGCCAGCTCCACTGCAGAAGGAAGGTGTATGCCACTCATGCTTCCATCCACAGGCAGCCGATCAGCTGTAGAGGAGCGTGTTGGGGACATACTCCCCTCCTAGCAAAGGCACTGCCAGGATGACACCAGAACGATGGCAGAAAAGGGTAAGGTGCAAAAATGTCCTTGGTCTAAAATCCCTATAATCCCCTGGCCAACAGAAGCAGTGGTCATAGTGACTTGGTGATTCTGAAAGCTGTATTCCTCCCTCCCAAAGCTTTTTCTAAGCACTCACCAGTTCCAAATGGATAAAACCATAAAATCTTACTACCTAATTGTGCCAATGAGCATAAAATCATCATAGGCCACAGGTTCAGACAGCTTATTTCATTTTTTTTTCCTAATGCATTTTTTAAAAATCGCTATTTCTGAACTTATTATCATTTTCAGTTGTCTTCATTTTTCTCTTTTGAGAAGAAATGACAGATAGGGTTCCTGTGTTATTGATTTGGCTATCATGCAAATATGTGACATTCTCTGACTGATTTTTCCTTTTCTGGGTTTCTACTAATGGGTAGAAAATGCGGATTGCTGTATTTGGCTAATTGGTTAATTTAAATCAAGCTGTTCTAATGAAAAGTTGAATGCAATTTGCATTTTTCTCAACAAGAAATTAGAATGTAGTTATACAGGAAAAAATAGACTTTTGACCAGGCAAACACACCAGTAGACTAAGACCGATGTACATCTTATTCATAACATGCAAAGATGATAACAACTTTGGTGAGTAGAAGATTAAGGCCCTTTTCGCACGGGCCTTTGCGTGCACGATAGCCCCGTGAGCCTCGCGGGAGTGGGAGCGTCGCTCCGCACGACGCACTCCCACTTCCGCCCGGCTCACGGGGCTGAAGCGGCGCGAGTGCGGGTTTTTTGATTTTCGCGTACAAGTGAAAATCACCCCGCGCTCGCGCAACGCTCCCGGAGCCCACCCGCACTCACCTTTCGTGCGGAGCCTCCGGGAGCCGGCCGGGTCGCGCTTCCTTCCCTCCGCCCCTGTGGAAGGAAGGAGCGGGGTGGGGAGGTAGCGCGACGGACGTGCCGCCCGCTTCGCACGCGCACGCGCGTGCGGGGGCGGACGCAACGCCGCCCGCTTCGCGCGCGCGGGGGAGGAATCCAGCGCGCGCGGGGGAGGAATCCGGCGCGCACGGGGGGAGGAATCCGGCACGACGCCGCCCGCTTCGCGCGCGCGCGCGGGGTGGAAATCCGGCACGAGGTCTCCCGCTTCACACGGGGGGAGGGCGGCTTGCGCGGCAAGCCTCCTTCGGTGCCACTTCCCCGCTGGTTCCTTCACCTGCGGAAGGGAGGAGGGGGGAAGCGGCAGCCTCCCGGACGAGACTTCTTGCGCTTGCCGGCCTCCCCCGCTTGCGCTAGAAACCTCAGTGCGGAAAGGGCCTAAGTCAGCTTCATATTTTTGCAGGGAATTTGCATATACTTACCGGTCATTATATTTCTAGTTCTTATTGTTTTTAATGTGTTTTTTTGTCCGTTTATTCTTTTCTTTCTGTATTTCATAACCTCTTCTCTCTTTGCCACCAAGACTCTGAAACACTTATCTTTATTAAACGTCTTTCCTCTTCTTTCTTTTTTTCCATCCCACAATGCACACTCCCACTTCCCTTCCTCTGCATCCTATCTCGCTGATATTCTTTTTCCCCTGTTAATTTTCTATTTTCCAATCCACAGGTTTATCTTCAAACACTTGTCTCATTTTTTCTCCTCATTTTGCATCCCAAAGTATCTTCTCATATCTCCAAGTTGTCATGGAACTCAAGCTCTTTGGTAGCAAAGTTCTTTTATCATCCTGCTGCTCCATTTAACACGCCCCTTCCACACCACACATTATAGCACTTTGTTTCTACTTAAAATGTTGTGGTTCCATCTTATGCAGTTCTGGGATTTGCAGTTCAGTGTGGAAGATTTAGAGCCAGAGAGAGCTCCAGTGCCTCACCAAACTGTGCACCCCAGAACTCCATAGGATGCAGCCCTAGCAGTTAAAATGGAATCATAAAGTTATAACTATGTGGTGTGAAAAGGGTTGATGTCTCTGTATACCAGAGATGGGCCACCATAAAAGGCATTTTGCACCCCCAGGGCATTGATAACTATCCCAATATTTGTTTTTTGCCAAAACCTGGAATGCAAGCCACGCTGGGCCCAGGAGTGGTGGGGAATTATTCCCAGACCTTCTGAAATGCTCCTACGCTCTACACTTTCAGTTCTCAGCTCCTCCTTCCAGCCTCTAAGTCTCATTTCCCCAACACTTTCTTTCTTCTACCTATACCAGAAAGCAAGTTCACTTCACTCTACACCACCACACATCTTAATCCTTCTCTTTTTTCTTACTAACCCCACAAGTCTTTTCCACTTCCATTGCTCAGTCCTTCCCCCACTCCTCACTTTTCAGTTTCATTCTCTTTTTCATACCTCAAAGAAGACTCATAAGAAGTTGCCTTATTATACCAAGTCCAACTACTGTTCCACAGGCCATGACTACTCCAGTCCTTGAGATTTCAGGGCTGAAGTGTAGGGATGATGACTTGCAATGTCACAATGGAGGACCTCAGGTGAAAGGCTATAACTACCCAGTTTGTTATTCCTAAAGCCAAAGGGTAGACTCTGAAGGACATGAAGAGAACCAAAGTGTCTCTGAAATCAGTACAGGTTTTTAAACACTAGACACCTATAGGAATTAGTCCCATTGGACAATGCAGCTTAAGAGTGTTTCATTTCCTCTGAGTTGCACCTAAAAATTCCAAAGAGACTGTTGACCAAGTTGAAGCCTTTCCTTGCTTTACCTCAAGGAGATATGTCTTGCTTTGATGTCTCAAGGAGGATGGGTGACATACCAATCTGCAAGTGGTTATCAATTTTGTTACCTTTGACCCAAAGTAAATTCCTTATCCATTCCCCAAAAGATATACAGAAGAAATTAGGATGCATCTTTTGAGCCCAGTTTTCCAGCATGTGTCATGTGTGGTTGATTTCTGTGACCATGAGCCTGTACCTCTACCCACTTCTCTATATGTTCTGAGATACTAGTGTCAAAACCAATAAGACTACTGTAATATAAATGCGGAGTTTAATTTTTTAAAGGCTCTCTCCATCCCCACTTACATTTCCTTAAGGAAAACACAATGGCCTCAAGCCAAAACTGCATTATTCTGGGTGTTACTTGCTGCTTCTTCCCCTCCCCAGCCTGACTCCTTTCTAAGCTTCTTAATGGCTATGTCAACTTCCTGTAATTGTTTCACCTCTATAGGATTTCCTGAGAACTTCTTAATAATACAGCTGGCAGTTCCCTTGTTGTACGCATCAGTAGATTGCATTTGGACAACCGCCTAATGGCTGTCTGGGCAGCAGGCTGTCTCCAAATAGCAGTAAGCAGCAACCAAGGGAGCACAAGCTGAGTTTATTACAAGTTAACGTAGGTTCGTTCTTTTTCAGCATGTGATTTAATATGACACATTGGGAATAGGAAACGGAAACATGTGGTTGCTAACAAGAAAATGCAGATAAGAGGGTGATGTAATGAGCCTGAAAACTGTTAGAATGACATAGCTTCCTTCACATGTCCAAAGCTACTTAATAAATCTTAATTGGTGTATCTTTTTCTTAAAATCTCTTCTTTTACAGGAATGATTCATTTTTGTACATTATTAAATTGTTGGTTTGCTTCATTTTATGTAAATTTTCTCCCAAGGAGTTCAAAGTTGTACATGGTTCTCCCACCGCTCCCCTTGTTTTTTTGCCTCATGAGCAACCTTGTAAAGTCTACAGGTAAGGACCAGCCCAAGATTCACAGCTGCATACATTTTCTATACTGCAGCATGAATGAATCGAATTCTCCTTTCAAGATCACCAAGATAAATGGTTCTACTTCATAGCATCTAATATTTTCGTGTCACTCATTTACTATCCACTTTCATCTAGGAATGTTTAAAAAGTGTTTAAAAAGTGGGCTTGTTATGGTTCCTTTAAGTGTTTCAGGTTTACCTTGCTATCTGAGTAATTAATAGAGCTCTAATTCGCTCGGGCAGGCTAAAATGCTAAAAAATAGTCCTTTTAAAAAAAAATCCATTTCAAAAATCTAAACAGATGTTTATGTTCTTTGCCTATACCTGTTTTGGTAAAATGTGACATAGGAAGCAGCCTGGGGGAGGGCAATCATATTTCATATATTTTCCAGTTTACCTATACCTGTGTGCCAAACGATTTGTCACAATGTGTGTCTTCCAGTACAACACAAACTGTGGCCATTTCTGCACTAGGCTGTTATAGCATGATGATTCCACTTTCAATATCCTCTGGAATCCTGGGGTTTGCAGTTTTGGGAGGGGCCAGCCGGCCGGCCCCTCCCAAAACTGCAAACCTCAGGATACCAGAGGATGTTGAAAGTGGAAACATCGCACTATAACAGGCTAGTGCGGAAATGGCCTATGTCAGCATCACTGCAGCTCCCCTTTTCTTGAAAATATTTTCCAAATTCATTGCTCTGATTTCACTGTCATCTATCTCTATTCATTCCCACTTCCATCAAAGCCCTGTTGAATTGTTCTATTTGCCTATGGATTAAAGATGCAACATGGGTTTTTTTCCAGACCTCACACAGACAGTCTCTATGGGTAGTGGAGGTTCTATGGATAGTGGCTTCCCTGTGCATAAATTCCAGAGTGACTGGGAATTACAATGGAACGGACATGGTTGACACACAAGTTTGTCTAATCTACACACAAAGTGGGTAACTGAATAAGGCTATAGTTTGCCATCTGTGTTTGTCTTAATGCTTTTAACCCAAGCCTAGCCAAATCTGCTGTCCTCTCGATGGCCTTACTAGATATGGATAATGGACCTACCCAAGGAGGCTAGGGCGGCTTTCCCTAGCCTCCCTGCTCTCTATTTCTGCCAGCTGGCAAGTAACACTTTTATTCAGGCAGACCTTTGGCAACTGGCCTTGGTTGCTCTGCAGGCACTTTTAATTGGATAGATTTTTTTTTCTTTCACTGATGCATTTTTATGCTTTGTCAGTTTAAGCACTTATAATACTTTATTGAAAGCTCCCTTGAGTCCTTTTCATGAGAAAAATTGATAATGCAAATCATCATATCTGTCTGTGGAAGGCTGCATATTTGTTTCAGCCACAAAGATTCTTCCCTTAATGGTCACATCAAACAAGGGGAGAGCATGTGGAAGAAACTGTCAAAGGATGTGAGGAAGGTTGACGCTCCCACTGCTGTTTTTCAACTCTAGTGACTGTGCCACTTGCAGTGATTTTACTAATCCTTTTGAATGGGCTGTAATCAAAATGGAAACTGTCATTTTCTTTTTACTTTTTACATGACTGTTTTTCTCCCCATCTTTCTTCAAATTCTCTTTTTAGCTGTATCATAAATCCAGTGGATTCCAATAGATAGCAGAGTAAGTACAGAAAGAAAAAGTGAACTGACTCAAATGGATTTCATGCACTGTTGGCGATTGAAGTTAACACTTGCTGTGAAAGAAGTGGCACTGGGAGGAATTTGCAAGCTGTTGAGGCAGGGAAGTGTGGAAGTACTACTTGACAGTTCTATCAGTGAAATACTACCATAATATTATGAACTGTGCATAAGATAATTTGCCCTGAAGGAAGAAAAATTCAGGTGTGAAATGGGTGAGGCAACAGTTGTTAATTAAATAAGACATTATTTTCTTCTTTTCCCTTGTATTGGCATGCCCGTAGCTGTAGGCAAATGGAACAGCAAGTAAAAATGAAGATATTCACATGCCCACTGGTAAAGGCAGCAGAAAGAACACTACGGTATATTAAATATTTCTTAGCAATTATTAGACCTGAGATTACACCTTACAAAGCATAGTTTTAGGGGGAAATACACCTTTCTGATGGCCATTTTTATGCAGCTTATTATATCCAACAAGGTACATTGTTCTGTGCATTGTAGGGGAACTGGCACTCTGGTGCCATTCCATGGACTACAGTGTCTATTATCGAGGGGCCTACTATGGTTATGGAACACAACAACCATGATCCAGATACAGCATGTAAACAATGTGGTCTAGGTGTGACAAGAGTTCTAGTCCAACATAACTGGAATACATCATATCGGAGAAGATGGATTTACATGAATGGTAATATATAATATGCATGCATCTTTTAAAATAATTGTACACCCTATGGATGTGTGTTTGGAGGGGAGGGGTCACTTTCTGTTTCCACAATGAAATACCTTGTGGGCACAGAAGGTGATACCTTTGCTTCAAAGGTGATGGATGTGGAAGGTGAGGGCTTGGCTCAAGGGATGCGGCTTTGGATAGGCAAATAAGAATTTTGTCTTCCTATGAAATTTTCTTTCATCTTCCAATTTTTAGCATTGTACAGAATGACACTTTGATAGTTATTCACACTTGTCTATGTGTGTATGTGCCTTCAAGTTGCCTGTTGACTTATCATGACCTCATGAATTTCATAAGGTTTTCTTAGGCAAGGAATACTCAGAGGTGGTTTTGCCAGTTCCTTCTTCTAAAATATAGCCTACAGCACTTGGTATTTATTGGCAGTCTCCCTTCCAAGTACTTACCAGAGCTGACTCTGCTAATCACTAAAAGCCAGCATGGATTTCTCAGAAATAAGTCATGCCAGACTAATCTTATCTCTTTTTATGATAGGGTTACAAGCTTGATAGATGAAGGGAATGCTGTAGATGTAACATATCTTGACCTCAGTAAGGCCTTTGACAAAGTTCCACATGACATTCTTGCAAAGAAACTAGTAAAATGCAGACTAGACAGGGCTACTCTTAATTGGATTCGTAATTGGTTGACTGACCAAACCAAAAGGGTAATTACCAATGGCTGCTTTTCATCCTGGAGAGAAGTGACTAGTAGGGTGCCACAGGGTTCTGTCCTGGGCCCAGTGCTATTCAACATCTTCATCAATGACTTGGATGAAGGAGTGGAGGGCATCGAATTTGCTGATGATACCAAACTGGGAGGGGTTGCTAACACACCAGAGGATAGGATCAAATTTTAAGACGACCTTGACAGTTTGGAGAGCTGGGCCAAAGCTAACAAAATGAATTTCAACAGAGAGAAATGTAGGGTCCTGCACTTGGGCAGAAAAAATGAAAGTCACAAGTATAGGACATGTGGCTGGATAGCAGTACGTGTGAAAAGGATCTAGGAGTCTTGGTAGATCACAAGCTGAACATGAGTCAGCAATGTGACATAGCAGCCAAGAAAGCCAACGTGATTCTTGGTTGCATCAATAGGAGTATGGTGTCTAGATCAAGGGAGGTAATGGTACCACTCTATTCTGCATTGATTAGGCTTCATTTGGAATACTATGTCCAGTTCTGGGCACCTCAATTCAAGAAAGATGTCGACGAGCTGGAACGTGTCCAGAGGAGGGTGACCAAAATGGTGAAGAGTCTGGAAGCCATGCTTTATGAAGAACGCCTTAGGGAGCTGAGTATGTTTAGTCTGCAGAAGAGAAGGTTAAGAGGGGACATGATAGCCATGTTTAAATATTTGAAGGGATGTCATGTTGAGGAGGGAGCAGGCTTGTTCTATACTGCTCCAGAGACTAGGACAAGGAGCAATGGATTCAAGCTGCAGGAAAGGAGATTCCACTTGAACCTCAGGAAGAACTTCCTACGGTCAGAGCTGTCCAGCAGTGGAATATGCTGCCTCAGAGTGAGTCTCCTTCTTTGGAGGTTTTTAAGCAGAGGCTGGATGGCCATCTGCTGGGAATGCTTTGATGGGTGTTCCTGCATAGCAGGGGGTTGGACTTGATGGCCTCTAGGTGTCTCTTCCAACTCTATGATTCTATGATTCTATGCTTAGCTTCCAAAACTGACAGGACCTAAACTTAGAACTCAAATATTTTCTATGTTGTCTTCACATTCCCTTGCTAACTTTTCCTGTCTCTTTTCTTCAGATGCCTAAAGTGTACATCTAAAGACTGGGTGCCTAAACTTCCTGAACAGTATTTCAAAATGCTCAATGGAAGTTTTAAGTTACTCCAGTGCTAAAATTTTGGGAACTCCGGGAAACTTTCATTTTGGAAAAGGGACAACATTCAAATTTGGCAGAGGCAATGCCTTCATTTTGCTCCTTCCATTCCTCACCCTCTGTAACTGCACCTTGTTTGACTCCCATTCTACTGATGCTGTGACACAGTCTTCCAGCAAAATGACACAGAGATAGCTTGATCCCAGGAAAGGGGTGGCAAAGGTAGAAAAGCTGATGGAAAACTGGGAAATCAATAAATATGAAGTGCATGTTTGTGTAATGGTATTAAAGGAATTAAAATTTCACACACACAAAAAGAACAAGATAAAATATCCCATATACAAAGAAATAACTTCTCAAGCAACATTTAGAATATTTTAAAAAAATATTCAAGAAATAAAAGGAAACAACTATAAAATTATAAGCATCAGAAGATTAGAACTATTTTCCAGAGGCAGCTTTCTATGCAGATGTTTTGTCTCATGAACCAATTGCTAGTGACAGCTGGGAGCTGTCATGTCAGTGAGGTGTTGAATTTGTTGTTGATTTTAATATGCATTCTATAGGAGAAAGAGAAAGTTGCACAGAAGTATTGCAAGTCTATTATTTTTTCCATTAGAGTTCCCCAACTGTCAGGAAACCATTGTGGAGGGGGCTTGGAATAATTACATGAATTACATGCATCATTACAAAAATTCTTTCCATCCTTTCCTTAGATAGCTCCTTTCAAGTCCAGGCTAAACTCCATAGCAGTCACCATTCTGCTAATGTGGAAGCCACCATCTGCCACTGGTTAATGCCAGATACACTTTGACAACACAGTCTTTCTTAGTGGCAGCAACAGCAGATCAACTATTCTCAGACTGTTGGTCTGCCATGTGAGGAGAACAGAGTCAAAGAAATGGGACAACTCCTCACAGGAACTGTAGGCAAGCATAGTCTGACAGTAAAGCACTGACAACATTATGCTATTGTGTTTGTTATCCTGTCCATGCAGGGAAATGTGATATGTTTCTCTCCATGGGAAGGGTGGGGCAATCCTTAATGAAATCTTCATCTGTGACACTGTAAACAGATGTTTCTACTTTTTACCTACACCTGGGTTAGTAAAATGTCAGAAAGCAGGTCAGGGGAGGGGAAAGAAGCATATTTTGATTATTTTTATTTAATGTATTGCTGTGTACTGGCACAGAAGCTAAAACTACAGGTTCAGCAACCCACGTGATCAAATTGCAAAATCATATAGCTGAACTCCTTCATCTCAGTATTCCAGTTTCATTATTGATCCTACTGTTTAATCATGGCTATGAGGGATGACCAAGTAGTACTTCTCTCTGTTCTCATTGCCAGGGACATTCTTTCCTCTTTCATGGGAACAGTATGACAAACCATCCTGTCAGAAGGACCACAAACAGAAATTTTATGTGTCAAAATCCTTTAGGAAGGAGAGATGTCATATTACACGAATAGTCATGTGTCTCAAAGACTTTCCATATTTCACAGTCTGGAAAGGATTCACTGCATGATGTCGTAGGGAGCCTCCATGACAACTCTCCAGCTATGGCAGATGTCACAACAGCAAAGTTGCCAGCTTTGCCCAATTTTTCCGCAATAAATAATTTGCCAGAACATGAATTTCCAGAGCTTGTCATGCTTCAAATACCATCTTCTTAAGGGTTTCCTAGAGGAGGCATTTGTGAGTGGGGAGGCCATTTGGATGCCTGTGCCACAGCAGCAATGATAGCCCCCATTACAACTCCACTTACATTGACTATATGCATGCAAGGAACTGCACAGCTGATTTACCATGTTGTCTGAGAGCCAGCACTTCCCATTCTCTGCTTTGATAAATCAGAAGATGGGAGCTGCTGGTTATGGAATGAAGCTCCTTAGCTTACCTGCTTCCATTTCAAGTCAGTTGCAGGCATGTTCAAGTAGCAAACAGTACCATACAGCCTGTGAATACTTGTTGTGTCGTCCAGCTATGTACAAAAGAAAGAAAATACACATCTTCAAATTCTCAGAAGGTTATTGCTTTGCTGTAGAAAAAACAGTTGCATTGCAATCTGTGTGTGCTCATAAGGCCTTCTTCAGGGATTTATATACAATCAGGAAAGTATAACATGTGAATACAAAATGTCTCATTACATAAAATCAATATTGCATTGGAACATTGCTTGTGGGTTGTACATACCTATTTAGAAACAAAGTTCAGAAACTCCAGAAACTCTTAAGCCATTTACTGAGAATGTTTTCACTTGAAAACATATCAGCCAAGGCCAAAGTTTCTTTAATATCTTGTATGCCTGTTGTAGAAAAAAAATATGGATAACATTCAAGGGCAGGTGGTTGTATCTGGGCTATAGAGAAAGAGACTGTTGAAAACTGAAAGATTTTACAAGACTGGGAGGAGGCCAAATTCTTCATTCAGATTTCTAGAGACCAAATATTTTAGTGTTAAGAATTTTTAAAATGCATAAACCATTGCGCCTGCTTTTTTCAGGAGGACTTTCCATCAGTAGTGTTCATTTCTCTACTGCCCAAGATCTAAGGTCTGTTGTGTCCCATTTTGGGGGAAAATTTGGGTAAATAAATAAAATCAATGATTTCAAGACATAGCCATATTAGTCTGGATCAATATGCAAAGGGATCTTGTAGCACCTTTTATATTAATTGAGAGAAAGAAATCGGTAGCATAAGATTTCATAGGCTTAAGTCTACTTCATCAGATTAATCTCATCTCTTTCACATTGAGGTGTCCACAGCTGCTTCTGCTCACGGCCTATCCAGTGTCCAATGTCCCTACCCATAGAATGGGATGCTGGCAGTTCAGAGGCTTCAGGTCCTACCTAAGGACTCCAGCTAGTCAACATTTTGCCACTCTCCTTGGTAAGGGCCATCAGCCCTTTCCCTGCCCTTTAACTCTCTCTGTTTCTTAAGGAGGTATAATCCCCACATGGATTATACAGATTGATCTCCTACTTGGATGATATAACATGCCTTGCCAGATGTTTAACATACATCTCTGGCTATATGCCCTGCCTGAGCATTTCCTGTTTCATGAAACTGTTGGGTCCTGTGTCCACTCTACCTATATATCTATAGTCATTGATGAATATTTTTATGTATGTAGATTTAGCTAATTACTTGTGAATATGCTGGTGTATGTAGATTTAGCTAATTACTGAATGCCATAGTTGCATTAAAGTTGTGGCCAATATTTTTAACCACACCACAGCCTCTCTGTCTCAGTGCAAACACATGGTTAGTGTGGCCTGTGAACTCAGTCATCTTGGAAGTTTACCTGCCATAGACATGGTAATTGAGTTGATGGTATCCTGTGGGTGTGACTGCACCCAGGAGAGTGTATTGCAATATCTGTTTGTGCTTCTTACACATGCTCCTCACCAGAATGTCACTATGGCTGTTGGTACTTTGAAATGACATCTGAGGCTTATCTAGGCAGTTTGGTACATATTGAACTACATACCAATGTTTCTTTAGAAAGTCCTGTAAACTGTTAATAATAAGGGTAAGGCTGTCATTTAGTTGACTGGACTGTGGTCTATTTTATTTTGTTTTAGACGATCAGAATGAGATCCTTTGTGCAGTGCAAGGACACTCTTTTGCATGGATATCCTCTGTCCATTATTTGTTCTGTCAATACACAGACTTCCAAAGTCAATTTAACTCAAACTGTTACATTTTCATCTACAGAATTGGTCATATGGGAGATTGTGTCTAAGAGACCTGGAATATGAGCTTGTCAAATCACAGACAGACTTGAGAGCTCACTTTCTTTCTGTTCTATATCACATTGTGTATTGTTGTCATAAAAAAATTACCCTCTGATAAAAGTCAATTAGATTAATTCACCAATCTTATCCAAAGTGATGACCTGTGGACTGAGCCCAGTCCCTGATTCAAATGGTGCTGGTTTCTGGGGACTTTCCAGGAAAGAAACAAACAGTTGTAGCCAATGGACACAAGTATGATTCCAGGTCCTGGCACATGGGAGTGAGGGAATTACCAGTCCTCCACATCAGATAGCTTAAGAAGCATTCAATTACACTCCCTCTCCAGATAGCAACAGGTCTGAGCCAAATTACAAATGGTTCAGTGAATGAACTGTCAGTACAAATGATTTCACTTTCAAACAAATGTGAGAAGCTATCCATGCAAAGTAGTGTCTCAGAGCCCATACAAAGTACCCAAATACCAAATTTGAATTTATTATATAGCCTGTTGAAGAAGTCTTTAAGACAATGAAATGTCACTGAGGTAAACCTATGCTGAGCATGAAATCCAAACGACAGGTTAGATGACATCGGGAGGTGGCATTGCCTTATATATGTGTGTGTGTGTGTATATGTGTGTGTGGGGGGGGGGTACCAGACATACATACAGCATTACTAGTACAGCTTCTGCTTGAGAGAACTGTGTCCAATGGTAGGAACTAACTAATTAAAAACTATTCAGTTATGATTTAAATTAGAAATTGTCAAAGTAGGGAACTTCATTCAATTTATTTTTAAAATTTTAAAAATTCTTTGAAATAATTTTATAATTATTATAATTTTATAAAAGTTATAAATTTATAAATTATATAACTTGAATTAATGTTCAACTTAAGTTGAAATTCAACATGACCTTAATTCTAGGATTAAGTTATTAGATAATTTACTATTAATTGCTGCAAAGTGAACAGCTTTAGACTTCCAAGCTGATCCTTTAAACAAAACCTATTTTTCTTGGGTTCCTACAAAACTCTTTCTAGCTTTTTTGTTAGTCCCCCAAGTCAGCAGAATTACAATGTATAAACCACAAGATGTAGTTCCTGCTGTATTAAGGGATTATAACATTAGCAGTCTGAACGTCTGATCCCTCCACCCATTCCCACTTCATTTCTAAAATTAATAAGGGTTCCATATTACTACAACTAGATATTTCTTTATGTCTCTAAAATATGGGACTTGATAAGATTGTAGGAACATTTCAAATCCATGTGAATAAAGACTTAGAAAAACAAATACCTTAATTAAGAAAACAAATACCGTAATTTCTGACAATGTTCTTCACTTAGAATAATAGGATCAAAGAACTGGAAGAAACCACAAAGGCCATCCAGTCCAAACCCCTGCCATTCAATGCTTTGTACAATCAAAGCGTTCCTGACAAATGGCCATCCAGCCTCTACTTCAGAACCTCCAAAGAAGGAGACTCCACCACACTCTGGGATAGTTTATTCCTGTGTCGACTGCTCTTACTATCAAGAAGCTCTTTCTAATGTTTAGGTAGAATTTCTTTTCCTGAAATTTGAATCCATTGTTCTGTGTCTTTGTCTCAGAAAAAGCAGTAAACAAGCTTGTTCCATCTTCCATATCCTTTAAAATATTTAAACATGGCTATTATATCACCCTTTAACCTTCTCTTCTCCACATAAAACATACCTGCCTCCCCAAGCTATTCTTCATAGGACATGGCCTCCAAGTCTTTTACCATTTTGGTCACCCTTCTTTATAAAACACTTTTTGACCTAAATGCAATTGTTGTTAATAGTTAGTTCCACTGATGTAATGAGGATATTCTAGCTGGGACTAGCAATTGGATTTAGGCTATAGTTTCAAAGATATATCTGTCCAAACAGCCCAAATCACTACAATTCCACAGACACCAGATTTTTGAGGGAGTTTAGCTTAGTTCAGGCAAATATTCACTAGGTTGCATTGCCCTATCAAGGTATGTTAAACCACAAAATGGATGGATATGAATATGACCTTGAAATGTATTCATTAATATAAAATAAACCAGGGATAGATGTTGGACTGGAACTTGGGAAATCCAGTTTCAAGTCCCCATGAACCATGATATTCCATGGGTGACCTTGAGCCACACATCATCTGTCAGAACCATGCATATCACCCTAAGACCATTTCAGAAATGGTGCAATATAAAGATAAAATAATAAGAGTTAGGTAACTAAGAGAGAACTCCAAATAAGGATTTTTCTCCCTTGAGGCAATTTGTATGTTGTGAAATGTGTAAAATGTGAAAATGTGAAAATGTGAAAAAATGTGAAAAAATGTGAAAAAATGCAAAAGTATAAGTAAGTGCAGTGGCTCCTCCACATTTGTGAGGGTTCAGGGCACAGAACTCTCACAAAAGTGGGAAAACGGTAAATAACTCCCTCTAGGATACCCCTCCCATTCCCCTCCAGAGTTCCTCCCTCTCATACCCTTGCCTCTGGCCCTAGTGTTCCTGGGGTGAAGTTAAAAACAAGGTAAAGGGCTTACCAGTACTTTCCCCTCAGATGGAGAAGAGTGAAGCACTGAGTTATGGTGTTCTAGTTACGTTCAGTTGGCATGTTAAGAAAGAAGAGTCCTCCCAGAAAGGAGGGTAGGAGCAAAGAGAGCATCTGAGCAATTAGCAGCCCTTACAGGGAAGAATGTGCAGCCACATGGCAGAAAGGACATAGCTCTAGCATTGTGTGTGTATGGAATATTTACTCACCCAAAAGGGGAAAAAAATCCATTTTAAACACAAGCCTCACAAGCCTGGGTGAGGAATGCAAGGGAATGGGAGGAGGAATGAGGGGGAGGCAAGCATGTACCTTGCAAATAATCAAATCCACAAAGATCAAACTCCAAATTTGTGGATGGAGGACTGTATTATAAGTGTATTGAGCTAGGAATCATATCTTTCTAATGTGCATATTTTAGAGCTAACTGATACAAGACTTTTAAAAGAGGATTTTAAGGGGAGAGATTAGAAGAGAACTGCAAAATTGGTCAAAACTGAACCTTTCATTACTGGGTAGAATGGCATCAATTAAAATGATGGTTCTTCCAAAGATAAATTATTTATTTCAGAATCTCCCAATTATTACTAATTTTAAGTACTTTAAAGAATGGAGACAAGATTTATCGAAATTTATATGGGCGGCTAAAAAACCAAGAATTAAATGGAAAATATTAACAGATAGAAAAGAAAGAGGCGGCTGTAATGTTCCAGATCTAAGACTATACTTTTTTGCAAATGGAATGAATTGGATTAAGGATTGGTTGGAACTGAAGAATGAGAGAATTTTGAATCTTGAAGGTCCAAATTTGAAATTCGGATGGCATGGTTACCTTTGGTACCATAAAACAAAGGTTGATAAAGAATTCCTTAATCATTATATAAGGAAGCCATTATTCGGAATTTGGAGATATTGGAGAAAGAAAATATATTCGAAAATGCCATTGTGGATTTCACCCCAAGAGGCGCTGATGGGGAGATCGAAACAAAAATCCAGAGGATGGCTCACATATAGAGACTTAATAATCATAGATACCAAAGGAAACCAAAGAATTAAGACTAGAGAAGAATTGATTGAAGAAGGTTGGGATTGTCAATGGTTCCTATACATGCAACTAAAAGAAAGATTTAAAATGGATTTAAAAATAGAAGGAATCGAGACAAACTCACAATTGAACGAATGGGAGAAAATAATATTTGAGAAAAGAGAACATTTAACATCACATCTCTATAGATACCTTCTAGATATGGAATTAGAAACAGAGAAAGTTAAAGAATCTATGATTGTTTGGGCGCAGAATATTGGTCATGTAATAAACTTAGAACATTGGGAAAAAAGCTGGGCTATTACACAAAAATTTACTCTAGCCCAGAATTTAAAAGAAAATTACATCAAAATGTTTCATAGATGGTATTTAGATCCATCGAAATTGGCAAATATATACAAATTAGAGAATAAAACATGTTGGAAATGTTCGCGAGATACTGGAACTTTCTATCATATGTGGTGGAAATGTCTAAAAGCAAAAGTTTACTGGAGAAACATTCACAGACTAATGATAGAAATCTTGAAAATAGAGATGCCTCTGACACCTGAAATATATCTCTTGAATATGCTGCATCAGATCGATAAGAAATACTCTAGATATGATTATATAATTCTGTATATGGTCTCAGCAGCCAGGATTGTGTATGCAAGATACTGGAAAAAAGAGGAAATACCGGATATAAAAGAATGGTTACAAAAAGTTTTAGAATGTATCATTTTAGAAGATCTTACACTTAATCTGCAAGATAAAAAACAGATTAAAAAAATGGAGAATCTGAGATCAATTAAGACAGTGATAAAAGGAAAATTGGATATAGAGAATGAATAGGGGAAGAATTGTGGAACAAGTGTATGTTGATTTGATTTGAATTGGATTTGTATTTTATATATATATTTGTATTATATATACATAGTTGAAAGAAGCTGGTCTACATTGGAGTACATATGGTTATTGAGATCACGATAAGTTAGAAAAATAGAAGTTCTATTGAGAGGTGAGAGGAAGTTTTATGAGAATTGTACAGATTATATGAAATACACGATATGTAAGCTTGTTTTTATATTGTAAATTTAATAATTCAAAGGTGCATTGTGAATTAATAGATGTTGTTTAATAAAAATATTTAAAAAAAAAAAAGAGGATTTTAAAACCCATGCCCATATCATTTTAAGGGACTGAGTAAAAAGATGGTAAAAGAATTTTTCACTTATGCAGAATGTGCTGAGCACACAATCACTACTGTCTGTGATTTATGCAGGAAGTTTTTTTTCTCGGGGGGAGGGACTATTCTATGCATATTGCCACTATTCACCTGTGCAAATTGTTCATATTTCTGGCAATATCTGTTTCTAGCACATGAGAGAGAAAGAATGGCTTGCAGATATAAAGTCATTATACATTATATAAATTTCATTTCTAAATGAGCAGATTCACCACAGGGCTTCTAGTTGCTGAGCCCCACTGTAATAAATGGAACCCTGGAGCATACACTGACTGGCATCCTGTTAGGGGCACATGCAGAATAGTTTCCCCTGCATCTGTGTAAATCCTTTTTGGGGGGTTCTGTAGAGAATGGTATGTCTTCCCTCCCTCCATGGCACTCAAACCCCTCCCAAATTTATCATGCAGACCCCAAAGCTGCCAACAGTAACTCTGTGTCAAGTGAAGAGCAGACTGGATCTGAGAAATTTTTGGCTCTGTCCCCATGAAATGATGACATTAATGCTGAGATCTGTCTTGAACCCCTGGTCGGTTGGGGAATGGAATATGGCTAAGCCTAATGTGGGCTGCATGCAGAACTATTATGCTACAGTGAGCTATACAAGATTGCAGTCACTGCCTGTCAACAGTCACTCTGTTCCATGTGAAGGTTTGGCGGCCTCACCCACTAGTCTTTCTGAAAGCCAGCTTATGTAAAATTGTCTCAGTACCGCAGAGTTGAGAAACATTTTCTTCATCAGTTACATTGGACATCAAAGCTTTTGCTAATGGAATTGCTTTGTTTCATATTATTTTCATGTTTTTCTCCTAAAACCAATAGCAATAAATCTTGTCATGTGATTTATAAATGACTACTTACTATGTACTTTCTCACATATTGTCTCTCAATTTTCCCATGGTTTCTAATGATGTTAGAAGACATTGTGGATAGTCTGGACACCATAGAGGAAACCCAAAAATTTTTCCGACCAACATCCTCATATGTGTGTAGTTCCTGATCTCCCCCACCTGCAACACCACCACATACTTCCCTGAACCAAATCTTAAAGCTCAGGAAGAAAAAGATCCTTTGGATATTAGAAAGGATATGGTCATTTATGTAACACTATGGCCACTTTTATCAAAGTCCCCTCCCTGAACTGCAAACTCTAGGATTCCATAGGATATTGAAAGTGGAATAATAGCACTATAACAGTCTTGTGCAGAAATGACCTACCTCTACTTCTGGAAAAAAAATTCATCCAGGAAGGTAAAGTTCTCATTAGCCAAAGTGTTGGAGTTATCTAGTACAAATAACACCTTAACTTTTTCATTTAACTTTTTTTTTATAGTTGTATCAGTCATGTAGTTGAATGTGATTAGTTACTTAGCAATCAAATTTCCTGTGTGATTCCCTGATTGGCTGAGATCACTGTTATTAGATGAAAGAAATACTAACCTGTAAGGGAAAAAATAGTGAAGCAGCAGCAGAAACTGGAATCAATTGCTATATCCGGTAGTGACTGGTAGACAACCTTAGGGAGAGGGCATGAAAAAGGCGATAAGTAGAGAAATATTGTACTCCACCCACAACTGTATTTTTAGCCTTGTCAATAGTAAAATGTTGCAAAGCTGCTAGCTACTTTTTTTAAAAAATCTCAGTGGACTTACCAGTTTCACTTGTGAATGTCACCATAACTGAAGTCAAGAAGAATAGTCTGATTTACAACTACTACCATTAGCTCCTCTAGTCTAAACCTGGATGTTAAGGAGGGAAGTATTAACATATTCAGGGAAATGTGGATGCTGGGATTCTAGATACTGTAAACACTTGGGCCCTTTTTGCATGCAGTTTTTTTTTTGCGCAAGGGCCCCTTGAGCGTCACATAAATGGGAGCATCGGTCCGTACGACGCACTCCCACTCACACAACGCTCACGAGCCTAAAGCGGGAATGATCACGCATTTTATTATTTTCGGCTGTAAGCCAAAAATATTGCGCGGTCACGCTATGCTCGCGGGGCCCTCGTGCACTTACTTGCATGTGGTCCGCCGAACAAGCCGTCCCGCTCATGCTTCCTCCCCCAGCGCAGCCTACAGCTCCCACGCTGTGCTGAGAAAGGAAGGGGTGGGGCGCAAGCACGATGGTCGTGCTACCAGGAAGCGACCTGCGGGACGAAGTAGTGGGGAAGTGGCAGCATTCCGGATGAGGCTTCTCACGCGAGACGCCCCCCCCAGCCATGCAAACGGGTAACGTTCAAAAAGGACCTTGGTTTCTCTTTTGAGTTTTACAAGCAGAGAGGAGGCAGAACTACTCACCACTTTCTTTGCCTTGGTATTGTCCCCAAAGGAAAACAGAGTTCAGTCTGGGGAAAATCTAGTAGTTAATGCAGCAGGGGAAATGCAGCACAGAATAGGTAGGGAGGCAGTACAGGAATAACTGACTATTCTAAATGAATTTAAATCTCCTGGGCCAGTTAAACTTCATCCAAGGGTATTAAAAGAACTGTCAGAAGTACTCTCAAAACCATTGGCAATAATCCCTGAGAATTCCTGGATAACAAGTGAATTCCCAGTAGACTGGAGGAGTTCAAATATTTTCTCCATCCTCAAAAAGGGAAAAAAAGAGGAGCCAAATAATTACTGACCAATTAACCTTCCATCAATAGCAGAAAAAATTCTAGAACAGATAATTAAACAGACACTCTGTAAGAAAGTAAAAAAGAATGTTGTTATCACAGGCTATTTCCATACTACACTGTTATAGTGTTGTTATTCCATTTTCAACATCCTATGGAATCCTCGAGTTTGCAATTTAGGGAGAGGCCTTTAGAATTCTCAGCCAGAGACCTCTTTGGCCTCAGTAAAGTAGAAACCTCAGAATTCCACAGGATGTTGAAAGTGGATTAATAGCACTATAACAGTCTAGTGTAAAAATGGCCATAGTGTCCCTACCTTACCTTTAGCTATAGGGAAACATTTCCTCTATCCCTTCCTCAAATTACACACCCCTATCCCCACTGGAAGAACTTTCTACCCTTTCACCAAGGGATGCAAATTATAGTCTGAAAAAATATCCGGGGTAGCTGTGTTGGCTATACAGCAAAATATTATATTATCCAAGGTTCACGAAGCAGCAAGATCTTAATGGGACCAACCAAAAATGCACAAAATACATCATGCATGCTTTTTGAAACTCCACTGTCTTCTTCATCAGGCAAAGGTGTTAAATATCATATAGGAGAAGAAAAAATTGTTACCAGTTTTTTAATTTTCCGGATTGCACCAATTTGTACTTTTGCAGTGGTGCAGATGTGCACATTCGCACCAATGCAAACTGGTGATCAGTGGAGGGCGGGCTGTGGGCATGGTCAGCTTCAGCAGTCGGTCTGGCCCAACAAACGACAGGAAACCGCCATTTTCTCATCCTCATGGTGCAGAACTATGAACCCGTACTGCTCCAAATCAGCATGGAACATACAGAGTAGCCCTGCAGAAGGACATAAGGGAAAGTCCGCTTTGTTTTGAGCCCAGAAGAACCGGTAAGAAATGGCACGAAATGATTCACCAGCCTCATGCAGAAAGGGGCTTACAGTCACAGGCTTCCATTTTGCCAGGATTTTTTTGTCCTCAGTTAAGAAGGTCTGGAGAATGATCAGTTAAGATGATCAGTGGAAGATTTGGACACTTGCATAATGTATTTTGTGCATTTTTGGTTGGCCCAATAAAGATATTGCTGTTCTGTGGAATCATAGCCTGGAAAAGAATAATTTATAGTGAAATAAAAAAATCTGTTAAGTGTGCTCCTCCCTTCCATTGCATCCCCAAACACATACATTTTGTTCAACACTAAATTCATAAAAATGAGGAAGGGAATGAGAGACGGGAAGGGAATGTAACAGCACTATTAACTCTAATTGGTTTCTATTTTAGCATGAGCTTTCCTGGATATAAACCCACTTTTTGAAATGCAATGCAGAGTGATATCCAGGAATCCAGATATTAAGCATATTTACACAGTTCTGAGGTGGGCATGAGATGGAACATAATAGGATCCAGAAAGATGCAAAACATGATCTTTGCCCTAAATTTTCAAAGGGCTGCATGTGTGGATACAGGTCTTTCATATCTTTATATTGGTCAGTTAGAATTCTATGGTCACTAAATTCATACATCTTAATTCATCTTCTATACTGGGATTCTGCCAATTTCATTTCTCTTTCTGGGTAGGCCAGGGAGACCAGCATTGTCAGAATGGATGAACAATACTTTTTTGTTTTCCTCAAAACAATGATATCACCAAATCCCTATATGCTGCCATCTACAAACACCAACAGAGAAGGAAAGGAATAAAATATGTTTAATTGCAGCAATGTGTTTAACTGCAGCAAAGACCTTGAACAGAGATTCTGTGTATGGGCTTCTTATTCTGGCAATTTTTACTTCTTTATCTGTTTTGTAGAGACAGGTTAATTTGTCTTTTTTCCTTATCTCATTTGTTCCCTTAGCAATGATGCTGATAAATCTGACCTTGGTAACCACTGGTTCTGCTGTGAATCAAAATTTAATGTTTTCTTTTTGGAAAGAGTTCAGTTAGAAAAAGAAACTGACCCAAGTTGTTGTTCACTGGTGTAAATCAGAAATAAATAAATGCCTGTTAGGTGATTCTGGAAACATGCTAGGGGACCTTGATATTTCCGTAGATTGTACTGAGACATTAACTAGAAGCATATGTTCACTAATTTTTAAAAAACTATTTTAAAACAGGAGCAACTCTGTGAACAATCATTCCACATTTAAACATATTAAGGCTATTTCCGCACTAGATTGTTATAGCGCTATTATTCCACTTGCAACATCCTATGGAATCCTGGGGTTTGCAGTTTCGGGAGGGGCCACCTGGCCCATCCCGAAACTGCAAACCCCAGGATTCCATAGGATGTTGCAAGTGGAATAATAGCGCTATAACAGTCTAGTGCGGAAATGCCCTAAGTCTCAATGAACATGACTTTAGTTCTCCTATTGTGCAAGAAAAGGTCTCACAAAAGCTTGATGTTGCTAGATTGTGCTCTTTACATCAATGGATGTGCTTATAGGTTGTCTTTGTCATTTGTAAGAAAACCTGTTGCTTACTGAAACACATTTGGCTGAATATATTTGCTTAGATGATAGTGGGGCCATTTGCACACTACACTGTTCTAGTGCTATTATTCCACTTTCAACTTCCTGTGGAATTCTGGAGTTTGTAGTTTACTGAGGCCAAAAAACTATCTGGCTGAGAATTCTAAAGGCCCCTCCCTAAACAATGTTCTATTGAAGTCAATAGAACAGATAAAGCAGTGCCTGGAATAAATATCAGCCTGGACTCAGTTCACACAACAAAAGGTACTGGTGGTGGGCACTTCTTCAGTCCTGAGAGAGAATGTTTTCTTCTTCTAAATGGGTCAGCGATTTCCATAAAGCAGGGATGGGCATTGGGTGACAGCAATTCTCAGCATCCTTCCCCCTTGTCTATGCTTCCTTGTGCTGATGGGAGCTGCAATGCAATAAATTTGGAGGCAACACTTTGCTGTATTATTGCTGCAGCTACAGCCTGTGTTGGACCAGTATAGTCTGGCCACCTATGCATGTTACAATAACATAATAGTTTGAATCCTTTTGGTTAGTCCCATCTAGAAGAAACCCATTGAATGCATTGTTGAAAGGTGAATCATCATACAGATAAATCCCATTGATTCAATGGGGCAATTTTACTTGGGACTAAGAATAGAGATCAATGCCATTGTTTGGATTCCAGTATCTGTCTTGTATTTGATTGGCTTTTAAGACTGTTCAGAAATTATAGTTGATCCCAACGTAGTAGGTTGTATGCAAGAGGAAATCACATGAATGGAGCATGGTTGTTGTTGTTGTTGTTGTTGTTATGTGCCCTCAAGTCATTTCTCATTCATGGCAACCCTATGGTCCTTTCCGCACCAGGCTATTAAAACAGCACAGAGCGACCTCTGTGGTCTTCTGCACCATGGAGTGGACTGGGTCGGACTACTTTTCGTAGTTCCGCACCTCAGTCCACTCTGGAGCAACCAGAACTGGTCATGCAGCATGATTTTTAAAAACCTCTTTTAAGAGGTTTTTCAAAAGCACGGAGCGTGCGACCCTGTGTCACTCCGTCACCACACTCCGGTGCAAATTTGCAGGCACGCACTAGTGCGTACCTGCAGATCTGTCGGGGGCAGGCTTTAGGCTGGCGGGCTTCTCTGATTTGTGGAGAGCTTCCACCAACCAGAAGCCTCCATTTTGGATGCCGGAGCAGTGCAGAGTGACGAGCTAGCATTGCTCCTCATCCTGAAGGACTCGATCAGATGGAGAAGAAATCCGGTGAGTCCTGTTTCTGCCCGATTCACGCCCCACGTGTGGAAAGGGCCTAAGACAACCCTATCTCAGGATTTTTTGGTGATATTTATTCGGAGTGAGTTTTCTTTGCCTTTTTCTGAGGATGAGAGTGTGTGACTTGCTCACAGTCGAGCAAAGATTCAAACTCTGGTCTCCACATGTGCAGTCTAATACTCAGGTCACTACACCACACTAGCTCTCATGGAACATGTTACCACAGCTTTAGAACAACTACACTGACCACAATCTGTTCCTAGGAACAGTTTGAAATAGTTCTTTTAGACATCTGCTGTTGTTTTGAAACTTTAAAATTCAATTCTTATTTGCTTAAGCTGCTGTTTTCTTTTAATATAAATTGTTTACTAACTTTTCATTTTCTTATTGTTTTCATTTTTACATTGAATGTTCCCTGGAGAACTTGTACTGAACAGTAAGATATGAATCATACAAATAAATTAATTTTGAGATATGTAAAAATTTTGCAGCATGAAAAGTCAAACATGCCACAGTAGGATTTTTTTTTTCTCAGTGGCTGATTGTGCACATTGATTTTTGTAACTTCTGTCTTTAAACAAATTTTGAAAGGGTTACGTGTCCATTTTAAAAATCACTGTTTATCATATCCTTTAGTTAGAATACTTTTTACTTTTCAGAGTTGTAAACTGGGAAAATGCTAGTAGTAGTTCCTAAAATACTTGAAAAGCCTCTTTAACACAATTTGCAATTTCGTAATTGGAGATTATACCTGCAGTAAAACTACATTAGGATTGTAAATATTTATTGTGCAGATATTGTAGCAGATATCCAAAACTCTTCTTAATGAAGATACACAGCTGGATTCCAGTGACTTATTTTTAAATGGTAAGTATCTACATGATGTGTTGGGAAACATCAAGCAATAAATAGTTTGAATAGGCAAGATGTTACCTCATTTAAAGGCATTACAGTTTATTAGTGATGGAAATAAGCCATGAACATTTTAGACAGCCATTCTACTATAATAAGTTAGACCTTTCCTTCCATTAACAGAATATCTTTTTTTTTCATTACCTCTCAAGTGATGACACTAGCTGGAGGAAAAGTGAGGAGGAAATTTCTCCATTTCTCAATTCCCCCAGGAGTCACTCTGACCCTTCAGAACAACATATACCAGTTAAGAGACCAAAGAAACAACACAAATCACCTCCTCCTGTTCCTTTCAGTGGATTACCCTGTGAAGAGAACTTATCTCAGATGAAGTCTGGATTTCACCCATGAATTCCACTAACCAGGTGGAAGGCCTCAACATTGTGTGGTTGTGAATTTACTTTGTTCTTGGCAAGACAGAAAATGGTTGAAAGGAAAGGACTTTTTTTTATAAAAGTTTTCCATCTGTTTAATTTTATTAAGGTGCCAACAGTAAAATGGCTGGTAAGGATGCAATCATGGGAATATTTTCTTTAAAGCAAACTCTACTGAACTTTGAAGGAACATGGTTCCAAATACACAGGAGTGTTCTGAACAAAATTGAACTCTAAAGCATGGCAAGCTCTACCAGTAGACACAGTAAGGACACTTGTAGAAGACGCTGTGAAGCAGTAGTGACAATTTTCTAGCCATTTCTAGCCATGTCCTCTTGGCTTCCCGCTATGTTGGACAGCAGAGTTGTGCATGCCACATGGCACCTCCCAAGCAAGCCTGCTACCTTTGTGGAAACTGAGGGTACTGCCTTATTGTCAGTGTCCACCTGAGAAGATAGTTGACTTTGTCTATGAAAAATGGAAGGAGTTGCCATCATGTCCTTTGCCTCTGACAGCAAAATATTTTGTGCTAGCCCTGCTCAAGCCTGAGAGCTGCTGTTCAGTCTCAGCTCACTCTAATCTCAGTAAGAAGTGTTAAATAAACTATATTCTCTCAGCCTCCACTGTCTCCAATTGTAACATGGGAATAGAAGCTTTAAGACTAGAGCATTCCTGAACTTCAGGATAGGTATATTTATGCCATGTGAGGTGTGTTTCTATCTGAGGGGTAGCATTAAAAGCCCTCCTGCACATGCTGAAGCTTACTGTGCCAGATTATAGTCGGTATTTCTAGTACCTGTGTTGTGACTAAACCTGTATTTTTTCCATAGATATATAAGGATACATTGGTATTTCCACATTATGGGCAATGGAGCTTTTTTTTTTCCTGAGTACTGGTTCTTCTTAATCACTGTAGAGATACAAGGACAGGTTGACACACTCAGCATTAACATTTGTTTTTTTCACATATGGACTGTTAATACTGCAGAGTGTACATATTCCAAATGCAAAATGAAATGTTTTTCTTGAAAACAGAATGACACTTGGGAGTCTAGTAATAATCACACTTTGTAACAAGCTCAGTGGAAGCTCTGTCGACAGTAGGAAAATCCTCTGCCAAAATTGCTACTCCCTGCTGATAATACTGCTGTTGCTGCAAATTGGTCTGGGGAAAAATATGTGTCTCTGTAATTTGGGGTTTGAAAATAAATCTTAATGGGCTCTTTGTGTTAACCAGTGTTATCTATCACATCTAGTGCAAAGGCTGGGGCATTTTAATGCTTTTGGATGGTCTCCTTTCTCACCTCTCACTAAATGTTGCGTGGTTGTTATCCTAAATTTTGATGCTTGGCAACAATCCAGTATCATCAAAGCTTTCTTGTGAAAACCACAAATCCTCCCATTTTCTTAAAGCAAATAATATGAGTCTCTAATCTTCCTGCTTTGCTTGCACCTGCTTTGCTTCTATCCACAATCAAAATGCCATCTCAAATATTGCTTATGAAAATGTATCACCTGATAAATTACTTCTCAGAGTAGCTTGTGGCAATTAAAATACAACACCAAATGAGTTTGGGGAAGTGCTCTAAGGTCTCTGGGCCTGAGCTTGATTATATGACAGTCTTTATTACCACAAATGAAATCAGTGAGAACAGTCAGTAGCTGGGAAGGAGACAGAAATGAACCCTTCAGGCATAATGGAGTGATGCCTTTTGGGTAATAACTTTACTTGTTCTGGTGACCTCACGATGGCTATGCTCATGGCCTATTGACAGATCTTGGGAAGTTACTTTTCTAGAACACAGCTCCTAGAATTCTTCTGGTTGGCAAGTGGATTCTGTAGTCCAGAAGAGTAGCTTTTCTAAGCTCAGCTCAGTGGAGATGGATGTGAGTTCATTCCCAGTTTGCCTCCAAAAGAATGAATGTCTGGACTCCGTGTTCTTCCAATGGAGTTATCAAAGAGGACACTGAGTAATGCCTTGAGATTTATAGCTGGCAAGACCCTATGCATATTTTTTTCTGCCTGGGGGAAATAACAGTGGTTGCCTGTGGCCTTTGCCCCTTGCCCCTTCATTGCCTGCTGCCCCAATCTAGTCCAGATTCCTCTGATCTACTGTGGAGGCCAGGACTCAACAGATTTCTCGGTATTTTATTTATTTATTTTTACAATCTGATGACCAGAACCTTGTACAAAAGCCATACATCTTAAACTGAAGAACACTGAGCTCACACCTCTGGAATTTATGGCCCAGTCTCCATTTTACTATACCCTGTGTTCCTATCAGAATGTCATTTAGAGTAAGAAGGCTGACCCAAGAGTTTTTTGCCTGAGGCAAAGAATATGATTGTGGTACCATCACAATCTTCTGCATACAAAAGCAAATTAGAATAGCAGTTGAATTTTTGTCCAACACCAGCAAAAGAGTACTATCTTCTAGAACAGCACATGTCACACGCATACCTCTATTATACAAGAGAGAAGAAGGGGGGGCAGAAGACTAGTTAGGTGGGCTCATACTTCAGCCTCATCTTCAGCATCTTTGTGAGGCAGTTGTCTCAATCTGCCTAATGGTAGGACTGGTTCTGGGCAAAGTCTTCTTCCTCTTCTTCTTCCTCTTCTTCTCTTTTAATAGCAGCCAGAAATTCTTGACAATCCAACGCGGACTGTTAATTTTTTTAGACAAGAACTCAGAATCTTCCAGCCAAAGTAACCCTTGGCCTGTGGAGACAAGTAGCTCAAATATCCATAGGCCGGTGAATCAGTTCCGGCTTTTAGTCCGAACTTTAAAGGAAATATCCTAGGTAGCAAACCTAGGGATGTAATTATTCAATAATTTTCTTCTTGAGGGAAGCAGTTAGCAAGTTTAGCAATGTTCTTCCTGCAGTGGGAAAGTCTTTGAAAACCAGACAAAGAAACAAAGCCTATTTGTTGTTCAGAACTTATTTTGTGCAAAATTTGTGTATGTGTATTTTATGTGCAGAAAATAATATTTTCTTCTATGTAAATCATTCACATGCAAATTTTATGCAGAATTAATACTGAACTGCAATTTGTTTTATCAGTTCAGGATTCTTTTCACTCGTTTCTTAACTCTTGAAAAACATATTTTGACCATTTTTTGAATATTTTTAAATATGTTTTCCACTCTTCCCTACACTGTTATAGTGCTATTATTCCACTTTCAATATCATATGGAATCTTGGGGTTTGCAGTTTAGGGAGGGACCTTTAGAATTCTCAGCTGGTGAGCTCTTTGGCCTTAATAGTTTACAAACTCCAAAATTCCACAGGAGGTTGAAAGTGAAATAAGAGCACTATAACAGTATAGGGAGGAAAGGCCCTCCATCCTCAAAATAAGTTCAGCACCTTGGATAAGCCTTTAAAGTTTGCACAAAAAGTTTGCACAGTGAGATTCACTGCCCCAGTTTGCACAAAAAGTTTGCACAGTGAGATTCACTGCGCCAGTAACATCAGAACCACAAACCTCTCCTGTCAGTGTCTATGTTGGTTGGAAGATTCTGAAACTTGCAGCCTGTAGAACTAATGTTTCAAGCTGTTTTTGTGTCACAAAGATCTGGGAAGGCAAAAATGATGTGTCTAGTACAACCATCTTCATGATGGAAGTTATGAGAGATACTTCCCATCTGACCACTGGTGGTATGAAACCTATGAAGATTAGATACATGGAGCTCATGGAGAGTTGACAGCTATTAGTCGTGAAAAAAATATATAGCCACCTTCCAAACTCAGAGAAAGTAAGTCAGTGGTTTTCAATGTCCAGGGAAGCTCTCCACATCCTGTTTCACCTCTCAGATGGCTGACTCAATGGGTCTCATACCAATCATGGACATTCCATTTTATTGTTAACCTTTGTATCTCATTCTGACAAGGCTTCTTTAAAAAAGAAAGTGCTGGAATCGCTTAATTATCCTGTAGAACTCAAGTCATGAATGTTTTCACTGTTCAAGTTAATGCGTCTGGTAAACATTTAGGACTGCCACCATTGTTTTGTGAATAGAAAGCTGTGTTTGTTTTCGTCTACACTTTTTGACATGAGGGCAATAAAATGAGTATATGTGCTATAAAGAAACCAGGACACCTTAACAGCTGGCCCTAGCATTTGGCAGAGTGCAGCAGCAGCTGCAAGATGCAGATCTAAAGTATCATTTAAAAAGCAGCAAATATTGATTGATGATTGATTGATTGATTGATTAATTGTCATTCTATTTTAGTGCCAGAAATATAGAGAGGTGCTTATGAAATCTTCTGCTTTATGTAACACAAATTGTTTGACTGGCTTTGAGTACTGTACACTTGATGTGGGCTGAAATGGAAGTGCTATTTGCTTCTTTTCAAAATGTCATGGGATTACCCTATTATATACCTATCATAATATCCATTCTTCTTTTATTCTTTATCTCATGCCAATTGAATCGACTTCAATGTGTTCAATAATCCTGTCATAGCCTCACTGCTCTGAAAAAAAAGGATTAATCAGTCTTAATACACCTTTGTGCTGCTGTAGAAAATAGCAGGAAGCAGAAATATCAGAAAACTATCTGACACAGACATCTAAAAACAGCTTCATGCATTATGTTTCTGACTGAAACATCTATCTTCATCACTGAACAGCTGGATATTTCATAGGATGCCTTTGGTTCAATCTTTTTAATTGCACACTCAAAGACTGGAGAGTTGATACATGCAAATCCTGATCAATGTAGCCATGCTTCATAAAATATTTGCTCTGTTGTGCATACAGAGATGTTTCTAAGTTATTGATTTCCCTAACATGCTTATAATTGCATGAGAAAGAATGGACGAAACTGTCCTAGGTAGACCCCGATTGCTATTTCCATTGTTCTTCATAATTTGGAAAATTATTGGCTCCATTAGAAACCCTGTTCTGGTTTCCACACAGTATAGAAATCTGATTTGCTGCCTTCTAAATCAAGTGGACAGCACACATCAGTGAAACAGGCTTCTTTCAATAAAGAGACTCACTAGCCAATTGATGGAGGACGTGGAAGATGGAAGATGAAATTCCCAGGTCAGATAGCGCTTAACAAGCTACTGGGACAATGAGCAGAGAAAAACTAAGAGTATCACTGATGCACCTGGGTGTTCAGCATTGATGTGCTCAAAATCTGAAACTCCAGAACACATATTATAGGAACATGCAATGTGAACAGGATGAATGGGGGAAGCTAGACAAAATAAAATAAGAAATTGAATATATAAACATTGTAATACTTTGATGAGCAAGCTAAAGTGGACAGGAATTGAACCTTTTGAGTCAGATAATTACCTAGTGTTTTACTCAAGAAATTAAAATTTAAGAAGAAATGGAGTGGCAATAATAGTGAGGAGAACTGTAGCAAAAGCAGTCAAAGGATGTAATGAAAAGTTTGAATAAGATACATAAGACTTCAGGGGAACCATCAATATAACCATTATAACCAGAAGAAGAAACTGAAAGATTCTGTGCTGGACTTTAGGAGAAAATTGACCACACATCCAAATGGGGCTTGTTGTTAGTTATACATGATTAGTTGGCAAAAGTAGGGAACAAAACAAAACCAGAAACAGATTGTGGTACCGACCATGAACTGCTAATATCAAAAATGAGAGCAGAGCTAAAGAAGAACACAAAATCAACCATTGTGTGGGACTGTCAGGGAGGAATTCTGAAAGATATTATCTGCAGCCAAAAAGAAAGAAAAGCCTCAGTGCATGACAGATGAAATTCTTCAAGCAGTCAAGGACAGACAATAAGCAAAGGTAAAAGGTAACAGAAAGAGAGTCAGACTCCTGAATGCAACTCTTCAGTGGCTTGTGCACAGAGGCAAGGAGAACCGCTGTAAACAAGTAGAAATTTTTTAAAAATATGGAAAAATACATTGAAGAGCTCTTTAAAAGAGATAAAAGGATGACATTCATTCAAGAAGGAACCATTTGAGGATGAACGTACAATTTTAGAAAGTGAAGTAACAACAACATGGGTTGGTGGAGTAGATAACATTGAGCTAGCACAGTTACTCTTGTTCAAGACTATTGTGTGGAATACGGGAACCAGAGTTATAACATTTAACAGAATTAGATCTTAGGCAAGACAACCTTAGAGAGAGATGAAGGCAACCCTCCCAACAAAATTTGTCAAGAAAACCATGTGATAGGTTCACCTTAAGGTTGTGGAAATGACTTGAAGGCACACAACAACAACAACAACAACAACCTCCTCCTTGGTGGTCAAGGTCTTTGTGTGTTTTCTTAGACTATGCAGAGATCATTAAATTAGAGTCTGTGGGAGCAACAGCTATCTCCTGCTTCTGCTTTAGCATGTGTGCATCCCATACTCCTGGAACCATTTGACAGGAACCAGATTATAGTAGTAGATTTCCTTTGAGATGAAGCACCTGTGTGTCTCCATAGCTTGGACTTTGGCTGTATCCTGGTTTCATGCCTGATGTATTAAACAAGAGACCTCTGGATTACCCTGCTAAATTTTTGCCCAAAAACTTAAGAGGAACTGCTTATGCATGATTTATATTATTTTGGATTCAAAGAGTGGATGACCATAACATGAAATCCTCTTCTCTCTTGATAATTGAACTGGTAGCAGAGTGATCCCTGAGATGCCCTGTTTGTTTTTCAGCAAACTCTTCTCATGTTCTGAAATAGCTCTAGCTTGTTGATTTTCCAGAGACAGTTCCAAGCATATTGATTTACACAAGTTGGCAGGGGGCTGGAGTGAGAAGAATGCTTTGGAGGGGGGTGGCGGGTTATGTGTTTGACTCTGTAAATCACAGCTATTTTTTAAGTTGTTAAGAAGTCCAGGCCTCAGAGGTATTGAGCTTTTACATCCTGTTTTGTGCTGCCACATTTATCCTCAGTTGCATGATGGAAAGGGACAATAATCAAACAAAACAACTAGTGTGAAAATGTATGTACAGTGAAATTCTACGTATCAATTCATCCCCAGAAATTAATCCTAATGAGTTCAATGGGATTTACACTCTGGTAATTGTCAATATGAAGAGGCCTAAATACCCTAAAGGCACCAGCAGGATCAGATCTGGTTAGTATTTGGATAAGAGAATGCCAATGAATATCAGGTGCTGTAGGCTGTATATAATAATAATAATAATAATAATAATAATAATAATAATAATAATAATAATAATAATAATATAGTAGTAGTAGTAGTAGTAGTAGTAGTAGTAGTAGTAGTAATAAATGTATTTCCATCCCATCTCTCCACATGGATCGAGGAGGCGAACAACATGAAATACATTAAATACCTTAAAAGGCACTAAAACATACCCAATCCTCCCCACCCACCAACCCACCTAAACCAATCCCTTAAAACATACAACAATTAACAGTCCATCAATTAACTATTAACAAAACAGCAAGACAATTGATGGGAGGCGATGGAAATGCTAGTCTGGGAAGGCCTGTCAGAACAGATCAGTCTTGACTGCTTTTTTAAAGCAGTCAAGACTGGTAATATGCCGGGTCTCCTCTGGCAGGCCATTCCATACCTTGGGAGCGATAGAAGAGAAGGTCCTCTGGGTAACCGCAGCCAACCTAGTTCTGACTGGCTGCAGTAAATTCCTCCCAGAGGACCTTACTATGCGGGGTGGATTATATAGGAGAAGGCAATCCCGCAGGTAGGCTGGCCCCAAGCCATGAAGGGCTTTAAAGGTAATAACCAACACTTTGTCCTGTGCCCGGAAATTAATAGGCAGCTAATGAAGAGACTTTAAAATTGTTGTTATATGGTCAGTTTTAGGTCTACCGGTGACCAACCTGGCTGCCATATTCTGAATTAATTGAAGTTTCCAGACTAAGCACATGGGTAGCCCTATGTAGAGTGCATTGCAGAAGTTGAGCCGTAACTATTTCAGAGGAAGGAACTGGCAAAACCACCTCTGAGTATTCCTTGTCTAAGAAAACCGTATGAAATTCATAGGGCCGGCAAAGGTCAACAGGCAGCTTGAAAGCACATACTCACATTTGTGAATATGATTGCAACAGATTGATTAATCACTTTCTTTTTTAATCAATATATTTTATTGCTTATATTTAAATAAATATGTGTACAGTCAAAAACTGCATATTGTTAGAGACTAGTCTGTCTTTCCTTTCCTTTTTCATTCTTTTCCATTATATTGACAGTCTAAAAATAGAATAGTTGCAATGAAAGTGTTCTCTGAAAATTCTAATTTGCTCTAACTTAATTAGGATTGCTCTCCACTTATTAATCTCCTGAACTTTAAATGAGTCATAAAACAGTTAAGCTTACAAATCAAAATAAATGCAAGATAACTTTTTAAAAATCCTGTAGTTGACAGGTAATCTTACATCTTCTGCTAAAATGGCAGGTCTAGTTGCAGATGATGGGCACGTTGTTTTGCATCTTCCTGGGCCTTTATGCTTTTGTTACCTTCCATTCTATGCCCAAAATCAGAGATGAAGATGTTGCTGTACTGCAGCTCCTATCAGTCCTAGGCAATGGTGAGGAATACTGAGAGTAGCAGTTCAACAATATTGTAGGAGGTACTTGCTTGCCACCACTGGTATAAATCCAATGTTGTTGTTGTTTTCAATTTATTTATAGCCCACCATTTTCCCAATCCAGGAATCAAAGTCACTCACAAAAGTTAAAACATAAATGTAATTAAACTATCAGTAGAATTAAAGGCAGTTTTAGTTTTGTGTAAAATTTTAATGTGCTAATTTACATTTTGGAAGCCATTATGGTGTAGTTGTCTGAGCACTGGACTATGACCATGGAGACCAGAGTTCAATTCTCTGCTCAGCCATGGAAACCAAGTGGGGGACCTTGGGCCTGTCACACACTCTCAGTCCCAGAAAACCCTGTGATAAGCACACTTTAAGGTCTCCATAAGTCAAAAGGCACACAACAACAATAACATCAACTTACATTTATATTTACTTGCATTTACATTGGAATTTATTTCCCACTCATGGCAGCTCAGACCAATTTAAAACAGCAATATAATATTTTTAAAAATACAATGAGAATATAGAGGCAAATTACACAGGTAGAGATCACAGACGTAGACAACCAAAAAAATAAAATAGGACTGTTGAAAAAATATTCCGAGTGGAGCCATAGGAACCTTAAAGGCAAGATATTGTACAATATTGGTTCAGGGAATTTCAGTGTATCAATGCATTTATTCTGGAATAATAGAAATCTGGTTGTCTGGCCTGGTGCAAGAGACAAAAAACTGGACTGCACCCGGTGGAATCCACAAGGGGAAAAAAGAGACATATCTCCAAGTGTTCAGTGGGTGGCTGTTTTTACAGTAGAGAAAGCCACCATGATTTGCCCTATATGTATTTCAATGGCATTCCTCAGTAGCTACACAAAATAAATATGAATATAAATTTAAAATTAAAAGGGCAATGCATAATTACATAATAATACATGCATCATAATACATATCATCCTAATCTTTGTACATGAAAAGCATCTACATATTAATATGAAATCTACCTGCAGACATTTCTAGAGCCAAGAATGTCATTCCATTTGAAGCACAGAAGAGAATAATGTGAATTAGGCTCAAGGTTTTTTGTTGTAGCAGAAAGTCTGGAAAAAGTGGAGGGAGGGAGAAGGGGGAGTTTATTTTTATTTGGTTTTCTGTAGCCCTTGAAGAATACTATTGAAAATATATATAGATTGAAACAAGTTGGGCTTATTCCAAAATAAAAACAGCCATCCACTAGACACTCAGAGATGTGTCTCCTTTTTTCCTCCCTTGTGGATTCTCTGGTCAAGTGACTTTTTGTGCTTCCCTAAAATTTGCTGTCCACATTTTAATTTGTGATGGGCAACTTCAAGGCCCTAACCCTCCCTTATCTAAGAGGTCACAAGGCACCCGTTCAAAGACAGAATGCCTTCCAAAAGAGGACTGTTCTTTGAAAAGTATGAAATATGTCATCAGCATGGTGTAGTGGTTTGATCATTGGACTACAACCCTGGTCAGCCGTAGAAACCCACTGGGTGCCCTTGGGTGCATAACACATTTTCAGACCCAGAACACCCTGTGATGTATCTGCCTTAGGGCAGCCATAAGTCAGAAGCAACTTGAAGGCACATAACAACAACCTTATTTATCTCATCGTAGCAGACTGAGCTAATGCATATTTAAAACAAAATGCAACTACCTGTACTCCAAAGCTTTCTAATCTGTGTCTCAACACAATGTGTTGGTGTGTTGCATGAACATAATGGGTGGAGGGGCTGCCTTTCCTGCTGCCACAGTGGGCCAGACCTGGGTGAAGGGGCTGCCTCTGCCACCACTGCCCTGGGCTGAGGAAGATCCTTGTGAGAGCAGCAGCAGGCCAGGCTTGGGTGGAGGGGCTGCCTCTCTTGTCACTGCAGCCACCCTGGGCTGAGGAAGACTCTGGTGAGGGCAGTGGTGGCAGCGGGCTAGGCTCAGGTGGAGCAGCTTACTGAATTACTTACTAAATTTATGTGTCACAAAATAATGCATGTCTAAAAAGTGTGTCACCAACATGAAAAGTCTGGAAAGCTCTGCCCTACTCCATCATGGCAAGGATATCTCCAGGCCTGGAAAAAGATATTTTGCTACCTGACATGAAAGACAAGATGGCAGTCTCTCCCCAGTCCATATAACAGAAGCTAACTGGCTGACAATTGACTCTTATTTCAACACTGATGACAAGCAAGCATCCACCACAGCAGGCTACTTTGGGAAGTCCCAAGACAAGTTGTGTGGGACACAGTGCTCTCTTCTGTGCAAAATGGAAACATCTGGAAACTGCATACCATCAATACCCAGCATCTGTTCCCTGAGGCAATCTTCTCACTCCATCTTATGGTTCTGGCTATCTTCCTATATGTCACATGCTACCATCAATTGTTGCAAATGAGAATAATTTTCTTGATCAGAGATCCTGACTTGGGGCAGTATCCTATAAAGGAAAAGATGCCATGACATGGGAACCTATTAGGTGACCTTAGGCAATTCACACACTCTCAGCCTCAGGGGAAGGCAATAGCAAACCCCATCTGAATAAATCTTGCCAAGAAAACTCTGTGATAGGTTTTCCTTAGGGTTACCCTAAATCACAAACATTTTGAAGGTACACTACAATAACAGCTATCTATCTATCCATCCATCCATCCATCCTACCTGTAAATTTCATGTATACATGAACTCATAAAATCACGTATATGAACTGATATTATGGTTTCTTCTCCCTTATTGTGTATATGACACCAATGTTTTACATTGCTGGGAAAAACAATTAGAGCCAAGTGGACTCCTTTTGTCTCAAATAAGGACAGACACCCTTTTTGAACAATGTATGCATCACAGGACATGTTTTTAGCATTTGTTCAGTGAAATGAGAAAACTTTTTGACTAATACACACTGGAAGCACACATTTATGAAGCCGTTTTATCTCTTAGATGAAGCACTGGTATAAATGGCATGATTTAGCAAAGATTAGGAGCTATTTGCCTCTCTCTTGAAAATAAATGTCTGGGGATTTTTTTTCTCTACTAGACTTGCTTTGGAAATGTGCTAGATGTTATCATTTCTCTTCATTTTATTAAAGTCTAGACATTTACTTAAAAGATTTATGATTCTAACACCAAAGAATAAGTGTGCTGATTCTTCTAATTTCAGCCATTTCCCAAACAGTATTTGAAAGCTTCTACTTGGGTGTGAATCTCTAAGCATGTGTTCATTCATTCAGATTGTAAATAAATTGTGTCAGCTCTAGATTGCCTGAAATACTTACAAATCAGCAGAAATGAAAAGTTTCAGGTAGCTTGGTGGAGAGGAAGGTCCTGTAGCCTTTGGGGAGCCCCTAGTTTTGGGGTAGAAAGATGACACACCAAATACATAAGTTGCCAACTTACAAAAGTCATTGTTCTTTATTTTTTTATTTAATTTTTTTTATAAGAACTGAAAGTTTATATACAACACATATAGTTTACCTTATTTCGTATTCTTACATAAATTCTCTGTTCATTTTTTTATTCTTTTTGTATATTATTTTATATTCCTTAATATTTTATTTAATCATTCCCTCTTTCTCCCTCCCTCTCTATCCTCTCCCCCCTCTTTAATTACACATTTTATATTAACCATATTTTCACTGTCAATTTTCCCTCCCCCTTCCCTTCTCTTTTTATATATACTTCCCCTTCCTCCCCACCCTCCCCTCTTCTCTCCCCCTCCCCCCTTCTTCCTTTCCTTGTTCCGCGTTTTCTCCCCTCCAGTCTCTTTTTTTTCTTGTTCTAAACCTCCTTCTTGTGAAATCTCTTTTTGTTGTTATATTCTACCTTAATTATTTTTCCCTTCATCTATATTCCCTCCTTAATGTAAGTGTTACCCTTACGCTCCTTTCTTCCATTCTTTACCTTCATCTCATTTCTCTTTCACCCATCTAATAATTTCTTTCCATTGCTTTTCGAATTGTTGAGTTGAATTACCTTTCATCATGTTGGACAATTTTTCCATTTCCATGATTTCATGTCTAGCAGCTTAGTAATACTATCATAGATCTTTTTCCAATAATTTTTGCTATAGGACATAGCCACCATGTATGAAAATAAGTTCCCGTTGTTTTTCCACATTTCCAGCATTGTCCATTCCCTTTTCGTGTTATCTTTATTAATTTCTGAGGGGTCATATACCACCGGTACATTGACTTATAAAAATTTTCTCTTAGATTCAAGCTTTGAGTAAATCTTATGTCTTCATTTCATACTCTTTCCCATTTTTCCACTCTATATTGTGGCCAATATTTTGCGGCCATTTTACCATATAATCCTTAATCCTTTCCTGTTCCAGTTCTCTTTCCAATAAAATTTTATAAATTTTTGAAATTGTTTTTTTCTCATTTTTCATTAAAATTTTATCTAGTTTGTTCTTTTCCGATTCCAACCCTGTAGTTTTTAAATCCATTTGGAACCTTTCTTTTATTTGTCGATATGGAAACCAATTCATTACAATGTTCTGCTCTTTTAATTCTTCTCTGGTCTTTAACACTGGTGTTCTTACTTCCCATCTTATTAAATCTGTATACCTTAATGTTCCTCCAAATTTTGGTTCTGTTATTCTGAAAGCTTCTTGGGGTGATGTACAGGTTGGTAATTTACTGTAAAAAATTTTATTAATCATCTGCCACGTTCTCATCAAAGCTGTTCTGACGTAGTGTTCCCTGAATTCTCTATCTCTGTATATCTCTATCTATCTCTATCTATTTATTTATTGTAACATAGGTATCCATGCCATCCAAAATTTACATTAAATCCTTCTAATTCTAATACTTTATGATTTTGCAGTTGTATCCATTCTTTTATCCATTCTAGACAGCATGTTTGATAGTATACTTCTAGATGTGGTAGTCCAAATCCTCCTCTCTCTTTGCTATCCTGGAGTATTTTCATTTTTATTCTTGGTTTCTTTCCTGCCCATATAAATTTTGATAATTCTTTGTTCCAGCTTATAAATGTTTTTTTATTATTAATTATTGGGAGATTTTGGAACAGGAACATAATTTTTGGAAGTATCGTCATCTTTATTGTATTTATCCGTCCTAATAATGAGAGATCAGGTTTATTCCATTTCTGTAAATCTGTTTTAATTTTATTCCAGGTTTTTTGGTAGTTATTATCATAAAGTTCTGAGTTTTTCTTTGTTATATATATTCCTAGATACTTAACATTTTCATCAATATTGAATCCTGAGAGTTCTTTCAGCTCTTCCTCTTCTTTTTTGGTCATATTCTTTGTCAATAATGATAATTTATTCTTATTAATCCTTAAACCAGCTACTTGACCATATTCTTTCAATTCTTCTAGCAAATTGGGTAGAGTTTCTTTTGGTTCTTCTAAAAACACCACCATGTCATCTGCAAAAGCTCTTATTTTGTGTTCATTCTTCTTTATCTCTACCCCTCTTATCTGATTTGATTCTCTAATTTTATTATTCAATATTTTCAATGTCATAATAAAGAGAAGAGGCGAAAGTGGGCATCCTTGTCTCACCCCCTTAGAAAACTTAAAGTAGCTAGATCTTTCCCCATTAATTATTAGATTTGCTTTCTGTTCTTTCTAGATAATATCTATCCATTCTTTAAATTTTCTTCCACAACCACATTCTTCAATACTGTTTTTCATGAATTTCCAAGAGATGTTGTCAAAAGCTTTCTCTGCATCTAGGAATGCCATTGCAAATTTTTTTCCTGGATTTTTATCATAGTATTCTATACAATTAATTACTATCCTTATATTTTGTTTGAGATTTCTTCCTGGTAGAAAACCTGTTTGATCCTCGTGAATGTAATACTGGAGTGTCTTTTTCAATCTTCTACTTTGTATTGCTGTGAAGATTTTGTAGTCAATGTTTAGCAGTGATATCGGTCTGTAATTTTGAACATCTTTGGTATCTTTCCCTTCTTTGGGAATCAAAATAATATTTGAATCTCCCCATGTATTTGGTCTTCCTTCTGATAATAATGCCTTTAACACATAATAATATGGTGTTGTCAATTCATCTTGTAATTTTTTGTAGTACATTGCCGTAATTTCATCAGGACCTAAAAATTTCCCCTCTTTTAATTCTTTGATTGCTTCTGTGATTTCACTCATAGTGATTGGGGAATTCAAATATTTATGATGTTCCTCTAGGATCTTATTAATTTTTTGCTTTTTTAAATATCTCTCTAGTCCATTTTTTTGTTGATGGGCTATCTCTTTTCCTGAAAATGACTTTTCATAATACTTTACAAATGTCTGCATTATTTTCTCTTGATCTGTAATTGAGTTTTCCCCTCTTTTATTTCTGTGATTATATTTCTTTCCCTCTTTATCTTCAGTGTATATGAAAGCCACTTCCCAATTTTATTAGCATGTTCAAAGTGATAACATTCCAAATATGTCAATTTTCTTTCTATTTCTTCTGTTGTTAATTGGGAAATTTCTTTTTGAATTATTTTTATTTCATAATTTATTCTTTTCTTATCTACATTTAAGTCTTCTTGGTTTTTTTGCAACTGCAATGACAAATTGGGAGCCCTGGTGGCGCAGTGGTTAAATGCCAGTACTGCAAGCCACAAACCACAAGGTTGTGAGTTCGATCCTGCCGGGCCCCAAGGTTGACTCAGCCTTCCATCCTTTCGCAGGTCGGTAAAATGAGTACCCAGCTTGTTGGGGGCATGTATAGAAAAATGTTTCGAAATACATGCTAAGTTGTTCGCCGCCTCGATCCATATGGAGAGGCGGGATATAAATAAATAAGTAAAAAAAAAAATTCTAAATTTTTCCTCTTTTTTCTTTTTCTGTAAATATTGTTGCTGTAAGAAGAAACCTCGCATTACTCCTTTGCTTGTATCCCAAATAGTACTCATTGTAGTTCCATCTTTGATATTTTCTTTGAAAAAGAATTTTAAATTTTCCTTCACCTTTTTAAAAATTTCTTCATCTTTTAGGAGGTTATCATTTAATCTCCAATTGAACTGTTTTTTTATATCTTTAAAAATCAAAGTTACTGGATTATGGTCGGATGATACTTTTGGGAGTATTTCTGCTTTTTTAATTTCTTTTAATAAGTTCTTAGACACTAAGATCATATCTATTCTCGATAATGATTGGTGTATACCTGAAAAAAATGTATAATCTTTATCCATCTGGTGAAGAAGTCTCCAAGAATCTACTAAATTTTGTGTCATTTCAAAAAAGGTCCTGGGCAGTCTCCCCTGGTCTTTCTTCTTATTTTTCTTAATTGTTTGCTTATCTTTTTCCATATCCAGTACCCCGTTCCAATCTCCAGCCAAGATCAAGTTCTCATATTCATGTTCTTGAATCAGATCATCTAGATTTTTATAAAATTCCTCTTTTTTTTCATTTGGTGCATATATTCCCACAAATAAAATTTTCTTCTTATTAATCTGTATCTCTATCCCAATAATCCTTCCTTCTTCATCTTTGAATATTAATTTTGCTGGGATCTTTTTGTGAACATATACTGCCACTCCTCTTTTTTTCTTTTCATAAAGTGCTGTGAAACATTCTCCTAATTTTTTATTCTTCAAGTATTTCTCACTTTTCTTATCTACATGGGTTTCCTGTAGGCATATAATTTTCCCTTTTAAGTTCTCCAAATGGTGAAAAATCTGTCTTCTTTTGAGTTGTGAATTTATGCCATGAACATTCCAGGTTATTATTTTCATCTTGAATTTCTTTTTTCTTCCTCTTCCCTTAATCTGATGTCTCTATTAATAGTTCTTCCTCTTCTCTTGTTAAGTCCTCTTCCTGATCTGATAAGTTTATAATATCCTCCCTTTCTTCTTGTTCTTTTTTCTTGCTGAGTTCCCAGTTCTTTTTTATACTTTTGATTTTTTATCACTCTATCTTTCCTCTTTTCTTTTCTTCCATCCGCATACTCTTCTTGCATATATTTTCCATAAAACTCTTTTGCTTGATCTATTGTAACTTTTTGTGGTTTGTCCTTGTGGTTTGTCCCTTCTGGGATCTCCCACCTATATCTTATATTTAATCTCTGTAGCTGTCTTTGTGGCTGTTAGAAAAGAGTACTCTCTTCTTTGTCTTAATAATGCTGCTGGTATGTCTTTAAATATCTTTATTTCCTTATCTTCTATCATCAATTTTTCTTTGTAGCTCTGTTCCAATAGAAGATCCTTGGTCTTCTCTCTAATGAAATAGACCACTATGTCTCATGGTAGTTGTTTCTTTTTGACAATAGGTGAATCCACCTGAAACATTTTTTCTATCTCTTATTCAAATTTCCCCACTCTTTGTTCTAAAAAAGTAGCCAACATTTCTGTTACTCTCTCATACAAATTTTCCTCAGTTTGTTCCGGTAATCCTCTTATTTTCACACATTTATTTCTATATTTTAATTCTAATTTCCACATTGCCTCGGCTTCTTTTTGTTGTTCTCTTCTCAAGTTCTCGTTTTCTGTTTCTGTTTCTTGTGTCTTCTCTTGTAGTGACTCTACTTTTTTATCTATAATTGTCAGGTGCTATGTTAATTTTTTTCAAATTTTGATTTACTTCATCCATTTCTTTTTTAGTCTTGTTTTATTTCTGTTCGAATTTCTTTGAGATCCTCTTTTATTTCACTTCTTAATTTTTGAATATCTTCCACAAATATTCTAATATTCGGATCCATTATTTTCCCTTCTGTTGATGGTCTTCTTCCCTGTGTTTGTGTTTGTAGAAGCAGTTGTGTTGTCTTTTTCTGTCCAGATGCCATGTCCTTACTCTTTGTCTTATTTTCTGTTTTATTCCTTCCTCACTTATCTTTCCTTCTAGTTCTTCTTATTTACTAATTGATGAATACTTAGATATATCACTCCTTATGTCTTCCCTTCCTTTAAGCTACACTTTTGCTTGTCCCTCTTCTCTTTTCCTTCCTCTATTTCCCTTTTCCTCTCTTCCTCCTTTCTCTTTTTCCTCTTTCTTTACCTACTTTTTTTCCCTTTTAGATTGTTCTTTTTACTCTTTTATTTATTCTCCTTGTAATCAACTTTCCTACACTTATTTTTATATCTAACTCTTGCTTTTTAATATTCCTGTCTCTTGGAATTACTAACGGCAATCCTACAATTTCTTATGACACTCTCTATCCCTTCAGATCTTCTCCCTAATTCTGAACAATCTTTCCTTCTCAATGCATCAATGCTTTATAAATTAACTCAATCTAGATACAAATCCCCTCTCCTTCCTCTTATCACATTCTATTTCTCCACCTCTAAATTCCCCCAATACTCTTATCAATTCAATCCTTCTTTCATTTCTTCAATTTCATCAAACCAATTCAATTCAATCAATCCTTATCAATTCTAATCAATTAAACCTTCTTATATCCCTTATTCTTCAACAAAATATCATGACATATAAATCTATATATTTATATATGTATATATAATCTGTGAATTATTTCCTTTCTATTCTAAATTTCAGATAACTTAGGAAATAACAATTTTCTGAAGACCAATAGATTTATAAATACATAAAATTTATAAATAAATACCTATTATAGTCACGAATCTATGTATAACTATCAATCTTATTTATAAAGACAAAATTAATACATATAAATATATGTCTTAAATATATGTATGTATTTCTATATATGTGTGTATATTTCTATATAAATATATATATATATATATATATATATATATACATACATACATACACACTGTACTTTCCTTACTTCTATAGGTCAATTCATCAATTCATATCATATCACATCCTCCCCTTCAAGCCACTCTCTCTGCCCCTCCCCTCCCTCTTAGTACTTACTTCCCCTCCCCCCTTCTCAATTAATTAATCCCTTTCCCCTCATTGTTCTTTAAAAATGTATCAAAATCAAGAGTCTATAGATAATGATAAGGAAAAATAATCTATCACAATTCAATTGCAGCTACAAAAATCATGTACATATTTATTACAGTTCCAAGCACACAGTGTCAAGAGGCTATTGGGAAACTAACCCCACATGATATTTATGAAGTTTTGAACCAGCAGATGAATGTGACATTTTAAAGAAATAACAAGGTCACAGTAACACATCTGAAGAAAACAGGATGATAAAGCACACAACAAAGAGTTGAAGAAAGCAGAATATGCAACATATGATGGGCATCTGGTAATACCCTATTTCAAAGAGTGACATAGGATGTTTCCTTGAAGTGCCACTTCATGGCAGCCTCTTGTGTTCTTTTCTCTCCTAATTGTGCTTCTGGAAATAATTTGTTACTTTAAAAGCAGTTAAGTTCAGTTACAATCAACTTTATATTTCAATGCTACGTGGTATTATACAGTATTATGTTTGTTTCAATACTGCTGGGTTAATTGCCCAGTACTCCTTTGGCGCTAACACCCTTGAATTTGTAATAAATTGTGTGTGTGTGTGTGTGTTTTAACTTGCAGTTGAGTTCAGTGCTCAGTTACGGCAGTTGCGGTACTTTTTAGCATTTGAGGTTGTGTTTTGATTTTAAAATAATCAAAATAATAAAATTAAAGCACAATGCCATGTTTCAAAAAACAATTACTAGAGAAAAGGGCACCTGACAGAGAAGACTCCATAGCTCCAGAACTACTAAAGAGCAGACCTTTCTCCTGGTAAACTGAAATTTTACCTTACTAGTTAAACTTTTGACAATTTGGACCTCCCTTTCAGCTCTTGAAATTCTTGTTCGCTATTCCTTGTGATATTGCCTACTATGTAAACCTGCACATATCAAAACACTTCATACAATCTCCCAGCATGCATATGCCTGGAAAAGTAATGGATTGAGATTTCAGTCACATTCTCTCCCTCATGCTGAATGTTGCATCCAGAATCGGAATTAGACCCCCCACCACTTGCTTAGGGAAAAAGCATGAGTTGACACAGTGAGAAACAATGTGTTCCAGCCCAAATTGTATTTGACTTCAGAAAGGTCAGAAGTAAAGTGTCAAATTCTCCATTGGTTCTGACATTCTTAGACTGCCAGGGGCACATCAATATGTTTGCCACCTCTGCTGCCTGCTTGTAAAATGAGAATAACCATCTCCTCTCTGATAAGAAGTGTCTCTCATCAGAGAGAGGAAATGAGATGAAGCGGATGAAGCATTGGGGGCACTAAAGCACTTTGGGGGGAGGAAGCAGAGGCACAGTGCAAACGTAAAAGGCTTTTAAAATATTAACAGCTTGAACCTGAAGCAAACCTCAAGGCTTGAAAGCTTAAGTGCTCAGATTCACTTATAACAGAGGAAAAAGGTTGCTAATTTAAAATGTTAAAACTAAGGAACACACTGAATTACAAACAGAGATATAAGGACTTTCTCCCTGGGTCTGCTATAGCGTGTACCTTCAGGGGGTCAAAGAGCAGTGGTGGGTTCTATCTTTTGATGAGGAAATCCTCTGGGATAGAAGGAATTAAACAACTACCCTACCCAAAATGCTATGGACCTCAGCCTTGATCAAAGGACCCTGCAGCTGCTTTATGCCTAAACTTATCTTTAAGCATATGGTCACCTCAGGTAGCAAATGCTTAGAAGCAGCAAAAGGCTGGTGGTGGAGAAGAAAAGTGGTAGTGTCAGGCAACCTGTGTGCTAAACAACCTACCTCACACCTCCTGGACTATTTGGCTGTTTTCAAGTGTAGTGGAGGTCTGTTGTTCCATCACCAGTGTTAAAAAAAGATCCAGCTGTCAATCCAGTAGATTTTTGAACATTGAACAGAAAGGGACTCGCCACTTTTTTGTTTGCCTTAGGCAGCAAAATGACATCAGCTGATCTTGGGCTGCATTTTGGAGAAAAAAGAGAGCAGATATTTATTATCATGTGCCTTTAAAGTACCTGCTAGGTGAAATTTGTGACTGGATTCTTAAGAAATAATGGGATATGATAAACATCACATGAATATATTTGTGTGTTAAGGAAAGTATTGTGTTGAATAATCTAGAGCAAGAGTGCTGACTCCACCAAATCTCTACAGGTGACAGCTCCAGACACCAAAGTAACTTAGAACTAGCAACACATTATCATACTCTTGATCAAATGCTCATCAGCTGAGATCTTACACTCCAACTCCCCTCTCATCACCCCCAAGATTCAACATTTAACTGCTGCAGCCCACACTCCACAGGCACTCAGTGGCTAATGGAGAGTGTTGGTGGGGATCCAAGAAATATATAGGTTATAAGTGAATATTAACAGAGGCTCAGCTATAATGAATATCACAGGTCAGAAAGGGATGTACAAAATCCAAGATGTCACCAGCATGGCTAACAAGCAGTTTGAAGGAAGCTATTAAAGATCAAAATCTTAGGAACTGGAAGTCTTCCCCAAATGAAAAAAAACTTAAAAGAGTACAAATGCGCACAGAAGAGGCAACCAGAAAATTAAGGCTGTAAAAGAGGATTTTGTGGTGTGTTTAAAATTGCGTGGGGAAAAAATGTATCTGGAGCAGGAATCCAGCCAAAAAGGAAGTCAGATCACTTGCTAATGATGAAATTAACAGAATTCTGAATGAGAATCAAAAGACTGCAGAGAAGCTGTGTGCTTGTCATCCATCTGCTAAAGAAATAGGGAATATACCCATGTATAAACAAATGATATTGAGAATGGTAAGTGAGGGGCTGAAGCAAACAGTAGAGACAAAAACAGAACAAATTATAAGTAAACAACTGAGTCCATATGGTAGTCCCCCAAGAGTTCTTAAAAAACTGTAGAGTGACATTGTTGATCTAACTAAAGTATATAATGTGTATCTAAATTCAGTCTCTGCACCAGAGGTATGCTAAGTGGCTAATGTAACACCAACTTCTAAAAAGGGACCCAGGGGAGATCCAGGAAATTTTAGGCCAGCTAGTTTAACATCTGTTCTAGATGAACTGGTGGAAACTATTATTAAGGATCAAATTGTCAAGCATATAGAAAGCAAAGCCCTGATGAAAAAGAATCAACATGGTGTCTGAAAAGATATGTCCCATCTCACTAATCTTAGAAAATATCAATAAACATGTGACAAGAGTGATCTAGTAAACATGGTCTATTTCGATTTCCCAAAGGCTTTTGATGAAGTCCCACCCAAAGTCCCTGAGACAATTTAGCAGTTGTGTGATAAAAGAGTTCTTTAGGGAGTGAAAACTTGTGATAGATCAGGGAGCAGAGAGCAAGAATAAATAGTCAATTCTGACAACAGACAAAAATGAACAGCAGGATACTCAGACCTGCATTGGGATCAGTACCTTTTAATTTGCTCACAGATGATCTGCAGTTAGGGTTGAATCGGGAGGTAACCATGTAAGCTAATGCCACTAACTTATTTAAGGCAGATAAAATAAAAAACTTATTGTGGACATGTGCCATTGACTGTACTTTTGGGAAGTTCCCTGACTGAGAAAGCAGGCAAGAGGTTGATGGGCATAATGAGCATAGGATAGTGAGCATGGGCATCCTACTGAGCATAGGAAGTATGCATGCATTGCTCAACGCATGTGACATGTGCTGGCATCACAGTCACTGAACTGCAGATGTTGCTAGTTTTGAAGAAAGGTCCTGCAGTGTGTGGGGTGTGTACTTTCATCAGGTAGCAAAATGTATTGGGCAGGCTGACTCTTGCTACATAAATAAACTTTTTTTTATGTTCATGTTCCCTAATAATTGAGTTCAAATGCATGTCCAAATGAGAGAATCAACATGGTGTAACAGTTTGGACTATGGACCCTGAAGATCAGGATTTGATTCCCTGCTTGAACATGGAAACCCACTGGGTGATCTTGGGTGTGTGACACACTCTCAGAAAACTCCCTGAAAGGGTTGCCTAAGGGTTGCCATAAGTTGGAAATGACTTGTGTTACCCTGTTCTCTGGGGGTTCCGGGAGGGGCGTCCAAATAACTAAAGCACAAACACAAGTTGGGGGAATTAACTGGAGCACTCTTTTAAGCTAGCGAGAGGCAGGATAACTTAGCAGGGATCTTGTAACCCAATGTCTACGGGGTCAGGTCAGTCAAACAGTCAGACAGTTTTAAAAGAGTAAAAATGATGTTTTATTAAACAGGACAAGCAAACAGTAAAGACACCACAAACGCATAGCTAACTTAGGAATTAGAAATAAGAGTTTTCGGGGGAAATGGGTGATATGACAACTTTTCTCGTAGTCCTGAAGAACTTGTAGATAGCAGGGAAGAAAGCTCAGCGTGGTTCGCTGAGGGGAGCTCGTCAGACAGAGCGACAGCAAGGTGGTATAGCAGTCTGGAGCGTTCCGAGGTGGGCTCTGAATCGGGGAGTTTTTATAGGGTGAATTGTGCCTACAGACCATGCCATACTCGGTGAGAACAATGCGAGTTTGGAGCGGGACAAAGCTTTGGCAAAGGTCAAGTTTAACATGATGGGCTTAGCGCAGGTTTAACAATAGTATACCCAGTATGCAAATTGCTTGACATTGTCAGACTTTCAGCGCGAGGCCGGGCGTCTTTGTTTAGAGTCGCGCTTAAGCAAGAGGTGTTTGCAGGGAGGTCCCTGAAGCAGCAGAGGGACTTTGTTCTGCCCGCCTAGGTGGAGAATGGAATGTCCAACAATTACTGGCCACGCCTGTGTACGTGCTTGTCCGGAGGCCTCGCAAACACATGGAGCGGGGTGGCAGAGGGAGGCCAAATGGATTTGATATCAAAAAGAGATATCTAGTGCTATCACAGGGTAGGCCTGAACCATAGTAACATTTAAAGGCACACAGTAACAACAATGTCCAGATGAACCTTTCTGCACAGGAAGAATGGAGGTATAAAATGGCAAATGAGAGTCAAAGAAAGTGAGTGTAAAGTAACGTATATTGTGGCAAGTGCACATATACTCTGATGTGATTTTTAGTTGATAGTTACTAAGAAAAGGACCTTGAGGTGATGTGAAACAGCTGAAGGAAAATTCTGAGACAGTATATAATTTATGATTTGTTTATATTAAAAAAAGGTAAATTCCATATGATAGCATAATCAGTAAGGGAACTGAAATAAAACGGCCCATTAGATACTGTCTAATGATGGGGGAGAATGGATAGGACAAAGCTTTTCTTCCTGTCTCACAATAACTGAACCATAGAATCATAGAGTTGGAAGAGACCCCAGGGGCCATCAAGACCAACCCCCTGCTATGCAGGAACACCCACCAAAGTATTAACAACCGATGGTTATCCAGCCTCTGCTTAAAAACCTCCAAAGAAGGAGACTCCATCACACTCCAAGGCACTGCTGGACGGTCTGACTGTCAGGAAGTTCTTCCTGAGATTCAGGTGAAATCTCCTTTCCTGCAGCTTGAATCCATTGCTCCTTGTCCTAGTCTCTGGAGCAGCAGAAAACAAACCCACTGCCTCCTCAACATGACATCCCTTCAAATGTTTAAACATGGCTATCATGTCCCCTCTTAACCTTCTCTTCTGCAGACTAAACATACCCAGCTCCCTAAGACACTCCTCACAGGGCATGGCTTCCAAACCCTTCACCATTTTGGTCGCCTTCCTCTGGACACACTCCAGCTTGTCGATATCTTTCTTGAATTGAGGTGCCCAGAACTGGACACAGTATTCCAAATGAGATCTAACCAAAGCAGAATAGAGTGGTACCATTACCTCCCTCAAGCTAGACACCATACTCCTATTGATGCAACCAAGAATCACGTTGGCTTTCTTGGCTGCCATATCACACTGCTGACTCATGTTCAGCTTGTGATCTACCAAGACTCCTAGATCCCTTTCACACGTACTGTTATCCAGCCACGTGTCTCCTATCCTATATTTGTGCATTCTATTTTTTCTGCCTAAGTGCAGGACCTTACATTTCTCTCTATTGAAATTCATTTTGTTAGCTTTGACCCACCTCTCCAATCTGTCAAGGTCATTTTGAATTTTGATCCTGTCCTCTGGCATATTAGCAACCCCTCCCAATTTGGTGTCATCTACAAATTTGATCATCATGCCTCTGCTTCTTCATCCAAGTCATTGATGAAGATGTTGAATAGCACTGGGCCCAGGACAGAACCCTGTGGTACCCAACTAGTCACTTCTCTCCAGGATGAAAAACAGCCATTGGTGAGCACCCTTTAGGTTCAGTTGGTCAACCAATTACAAATCCACCTAACAATAGCCCTGTCCAGCCCTCATTTTACTAGTTCCTTTGCAAGAATGTCATGGGGAACTTTTGTCAAAGGCCTCACAGAAGCCAAGATATGCTACATCCATAGCATTCCCTTCATCTATCAAGCTTGTAACTCTATCTTAAAAAGAGATAAGATTAGTCTGGCACTACTTATTTCTGAGAAATCAATGTTGACTTTTAGTGATTACAACATTGCTTTCTAAGTAATCACAAACTGATTGTTTAATGATCTGTTCTAGAATCTTTCCTGGTGTTGATGTCAGGCTGACTGGGCAATAATTATTTGAGTCCTTTTCTCCCCCTTCTTGAAGATAGGAACAACATTTGCCCTCCTCCAGTCTGCCAGGACTTCTCTTGTTCTCCAAGAGTTCTCAAAGATTATTGCAAGTGGTTCTGAAATGACTTCTGCCAGTTCTTTTAATATCCTTGGATGTAAATCATCTGGTCCTGGAGACTTGAATTCTTCTAGTTTAGCCAGGTATTCCTGTACTAGTTCTCTACCTATTCTGTGCTGCATTCCCCCACTTCCTCAGCTGCTCCCCACCCCCCAGGTTGAGTACTTCCATCCTTTTGGGAGAAAACTGAGGCAAAGAAGGTGTTGAATAGGTCTGCCTTCTCTCTTCCCCCTGTTAGTAATTGGCCATTTTCTCCGCACTGTGACCCTATCATTTCCTTGTTTTTCCTTTTGCTGTGGACATATCTAAATAAAGACTTTTTTTTATTGTTCTTAATGTCTCTGGCAAGCCTAAGTTCATTCTGTGCTTTAGCTTTTATCACCTTCTCCCTACTGGCTATTTGCTTCAATTCCTCTTTCGTGGTTTCATCATTCTTGCATTTCCTGTACATGTTTCTTTTAACACTTACCTCAGCTGAGAGTTCTTTAGTCAACCATTCTGGTTTCTTTAGACACCTGCCATTTTTCCTCCTTACTGGCACAGTTTTAAATTTTGCCTTCAGTATCTCACTTTTAAGAAACTCCCATCCATCATGAACTCCTTTCTCTTTCAGTATTCTTGACCACGGGATTTTGGCAACTAACTCCCTAAGTTTACAGAAATCAGCTTTTTTAAGGTCTAGGATGCGTGTCTGGCTACACACGACTTCTCCTTCCCTCTGACTGACAAATTCCAATAGAGCATGGTCACTCCCCTCTAACGATCCCACCGCCTCCACCTCATCAACAAGTTCATCTCTGTTGGTCAGGATTAGATCTAAAATATTTGATCCCCTTGTCACCTCTTCCTCCTTCTGGACCATGAAATTGTCTGCAAGGCAAGTGAGGAACCCATTGGACCTTGCGGTCTTGACAGAGTTTGACTGCCAACAAATATCAGGATAGTTGAAATCTCCCATTACTACTGCATCTCTCCTTTTAAAATGTGCCATCATCTGCTCCAGAAAGGCATCATCTAAGTCTTCAGGCCGGCCTGGAGGCTTGTAGCAAACCCCCACAATCACATCCCTATTGTTTCTCACTCCCTTAATTTGACCTGGCTTCCTGGATTTAAATCATGGATCTCTTCACAGGTGAAAACATCCTTGACATATAAGGCTGCTCCTCCTCCTTTCTTGTTTGGTCTATTCATAAAATCATGTGAGATTCAGGGCAGACAAAAGGAAACACATCATTAATAATTCACTGCTATATATTTCACTGCTACAGACCTTAGTGATGACTCCCTACTTGGATAGCTTTAGAAGGGGATTGGAAAAATTCATGGAGGACTGGACCATCTATGGCTGCTAATTAGAATGGCTATATATCATCTCCAGTATCAAAGGCAGTGTGCCTCTGTACATCAGTCACTGGAGACAGCAAAATGGAAGCTGCAGTTACTCATATCCTGTTAGTGACCTTCCTGAAGGCAACTATTGGCAACCATGTGGACAGCATATCTGACTAGATAGGCCTTTGACCTGATTCAGTTTGGCCCTTCTTAACCCTCTAATAACAAATCTGCATCTCTTTGCATTGAATTTGAAGAGTATTTATCAATGAAAGTAATTTCAGTTGAGGAAGTATGCTGATAATTATCAGGATCGCTGTATGCATTCAGCAGGATTTATCCTTTGTTTCAGCTATGCAGCCTAGAAAGAGAAACCTTGCCTTCTTTGAAGCTGGTATTTGCATAGAAAGGAGATTCTGCTTATGATGGTAATGGCCTAAATCCATTTGTTAGTTCCAGCTCAACCCATTGAGTCAGTGGAGCCTATGTAAACGTTGATGTCTGTAGTTCGCATTGGTTCAAGGGGCCTACTCTGCTTGGGATTACCAACAGTATTTTGAGCTATACTAATTTATTACCCTCCCATCCCACATATGAAACCCTGCAAGTACCATACACAAAGATACATCAAAGTTAGATGGGGCTCTATCCAAGATCTGCTGCTTTCAGCCTACAGCGGATGAACATCCAGAATGATCCTAACAATACTAGCCAGATTGGAGGGCATTATTGAAAGTATTCTTTAAGTTAGGGGTGGGGAAAATGTAGCCCATGGGCAATACGTGACCTCCAATACCCACTGGGATCCCTCAAGCCATCTGAACCCCCAATTATTTTCTTTAAAAAAATTCAAATTCTTCTCAATCTTCCATTTGTCTTTTAATTGCCTATGAATCAGCCAGTGACATTTTAATCCATCTTTACTAAGTTCATCCTGTGTTTTATACTCCACTTCATCTCCATTTATCTTTGTCAGATCTTTAAATGTTATCCATCTTCCATAAAATATATTTTCTTTTTTGTAAAAAGCTTCATGGGGTGAAAGCCACAGAGGAGTTTTAGGATATAATCTCCTTCTGTATTTCTTCCAAATCTTCTATAGTGATTTCCTTATGTAATGGTTATTGAATTCACTATGTATTCTATCTTTATTGTATCCTAAGTAAGCATGCCACCCAAATGCCAGTCCTTCTCCCTCCAACTTCAACAGCTTATCTTTATCCAGCTTGATCCATTCTTTAGTCCATTCTAAACAGCAGGAGTGGTAATAGAGCTGTAAATTTGGAAGTCCCAAACCTTCCCTTTCTTTTATATCACGCATTATTTTATACTTCACTCTGGGTTTTTTCCCTTCCCAGATAAAATGAAGGATATCTTTTCACCAACTGTTAAATACACTTTCATTGATAATCACTGGGATTGTCTGGAATAAAAATAAAAATTTTGGAAGGATTGACATTTTGATTGTAGAGATTTGGCCCCAAAAAGATGAATTCATTTTTTTCCATCTCTGAAGATAATTTTTGGTCTCTTTCCAAATTTTTTCATAATTATTCTTAAGTCTGAATTTCTCTTCGTTAAATATATTTCCAAATATCTTACTTTGTAGAGAATGCATATTCTGATTTTTGGGTCAATTCCTTCTCCTCTTCTTTATATATATTCTTTATCAATAAATTTGTTTTCTATTCATTTACTCTCAATCCGGAGATTTCTCCAAATTCTTTTAAAAGTGTTTTCAGCTCTTCAATGCAAGTAGTTGTTTACTTATCTCTGCTATTAATTCATTGTCCAGTTGTTTCTGTAAGGCCTTTATTTCCTTCTGGATAGATTTACTAGTAGGTTTATGCTTTAACTCGTTTTCCTTAATCTTTATTTGATCATTTATTTTCTGATTTTTTTCATTTCTCTTTCTGTTTAAGATTGCATTTTGTTGTATAAAAAGCCCCTCATTACTGCTTTACTGGCATCCCAAACATTTCCAATATCAGTTCCTTTATTTAAATTTTCAGCAAAATATCTTTGTAAAGTTTGTCTTGCTCGATCAAGAATATTTGCTGCAACAATCTTTCATTTAATCTCCAAGTAAATTCTCTTCTTCTGTATCTCAAATATAAGAGAACTGTATTGTGATCTGATAAATTCCTTGGAAGAATTTCCATTTCTTTTATATTGTTAGATAACATCTTGGAGATTAGAAACATATCAAGCCTTGATAATGATGGGTGCCTATCTGAAGAGAATGTGTAGTCTTTTGCCTTTCCATATAAATACCACCAGGTATCCAATAACTGTAGATTATCCATCATCTCCTTGAATGATCTAGGGAGTTTCCCTTGATTCTTCTTGATGATCTTATCTGATTTACGGTCAATCAGGGGATCTATCACTCCATTCCAATCTCCAAGGAGAATTATTCCATCACAATCCACTTCCGTAATTTGTGCTTCCAAATTTTTATAGAATTTATCTTTTCCATTATGGGGGCCATAGACAGTTGATTTCAACCCCAACATAATGTCCTTGTTCATCTTTAAAGATTTCTTGTGCTTCAGTTCTATTGTTCACATATATTACTACTCCATTTTTCTTCTTCTTTGTTATTGCTGCAAGTTCTTTTCCTAATTTATTATTTCATAGGAGCTTTAGTCTCCTCCTTTATCCTTATCTCTTGCAAACAGATTACATTGAATTTATTCTTTTCCAAATAATGAAATATCTTTCTCCTCTTTTCAAGCATACTTATCCTTTTAACATTCCAGGATAAAAATTTTATATCAATTTCTCTTTTAGTTGCTTACTTTTATGTTCTTTATTACATCTTTTTCTTAATCTTCTTCCCTTTTCCTTCCTTTCTCAATTCCAGATCTTCTACCTCTCCAACTCATGCAATTTCCTCCAATCTTTTAGTGATTTCTTCTGATGTTGCTTCTTCCTCTGTGACTACTTCTTCCTCCTCCTCCTCTTCTTCTCCCATTTCTTCCCGGGTAGCCTCTGCTTCTACCCAGCCACTTTCTGATATCCCTTTGTCTCTTTTTTTCCTTCTAAATTCTCTATATTCTCCCTGAAAGGTTCCTTCAACTTTCTTCATGAAATCTTTTGTCTCCTGTACAGAATTAATAAAGATTATCTTATGCTTAAATCTAAATGAGAGGCCTTCCAATTTTCCCATCTATATGGAATTTCTTAAGTGGCTGGTCAGAAAATTATATTCCCTTCTCTTTCGAAGTAGTCTTGCAGGTATATCCTTAAATATCCAAACTGTATCTTCTCCCAACTTAAACCTCTTCTCCCTATTTTGTTGAATCAGATTATCTCTTGTTCTTTTCTTCAGAAATTCCACCACCACGTTTCTGGGTACATTTCTTCCTTTTAGCATCAAAAAGCCAATCCTAAAAATTCTGTCAGTCTCAGCTTCCATTTGTTGTCTTGTCATGTCCATATAATCAGCAAGTGGAGGTATGAGAATATCATACAATTTCTCATTCTTATGTTCTTTCAGCCCTCTAATCATCACAGAGTTATCGCGCAATTTGAATTCTAAGTGTGCCTTTTCATCCAGATCTTTTTCCTTCTCTTTCACCGATTCCTCCATTTTCTCCTCCAGTTTTCTAACTTTGTTTTCCGTGGTTTCAACTCTTTCCACTATACCTTTTAGCTCTTCTGAAAGCTTGTCCAATGATTTTCTCACATCTACAGTTTGAAGTCTTTTTTATATCTTCTCTTAATTCTTTCAATTCTTGGGTCATGTCTGATCTAATCCTCCTTATTTCTTCTAAGAGTGGGAGTTGATCTGTCTTCAGTGCTAATACCACTGACTGCTTTCTGATCTGTTTTGTCATCTTATCTGTGTGATTCCTTGTTTCCATCCAAAGAGATAGTTTAATGTATCATCATATCTGATTATTTGATTATCAATATCTAGATCTCAATGTATATATCAATCTATATATAATTAAGCCAGGTTATATGTCAAAGTATCAATTATATATGTCAATTATTATAATATAGCAACTAATGCCTTATCTCTAAGTGAGTCAAGCAATGGTTATCAATGGTTACCTTATCACTTTTGATTTTCTGATTATTCAATTTTTAGATTTTCTATTCACCCAAAGTCCAGTATATATATATTCAGGAAACAAGATAGTAACAATAATTAATTTTCCTCCTTCTTCCTTACTTCAATGTTCCATCTAATTTAACAACCACAAATTTATTTATAGGGAGGAGGAGTTACTCTGTTCAGTCAATATCGTCATCTTCTTCCTTGTAGCCAAACTTCTTTGGAGGTTTTAAAGCAAAAGCTGGATGGCCATCTGTCTGGAGTGCTTTCATTTTGTCTTCCTGCATGGGAAAGGGTTGGTTTCGATAGCCCTTGTGGTCTCTTCCAACTCTATAGGCATTTCTGCACAACACTGTTATAGTGGTATTATTCCACTTTCAACATCCTGTGGAATTCTGGAGTTTGTAGTTTACTGAGGCCAAAGAACTCTCTGATTGGAATTCTAAATGCCCCTCCCTAAACTGCAAGCCCCAGGAGGGGGGGGATCTAGAATTCCAGAGGATGTTGAAAGTGGAATAAGAGTACTATGACAGTATAGTGCGGAAAGGCCCTATGTTCCTATTATTCTCTGTTTGTGGGTGCTGTTGGCATTTCTGCAACTTTTCCTCTTGTATTGCAGAGTATAGAAACATTGTTTTTAGAACTAAATCTCCAAGAATCCTCCTGCTAGTAAGACCATTGTAAAGCAATGCTATGAAGAGCCATTTTTAAAAAGCTTTAATATATTTGGACTACTCTGCAAACACCCTGAATTCCAACACTGTTTTGTTGGCAGAGGAGAGCATGGAAGTTCCTTTCAAGAGGAGGAGATCAAGGCCATATTACCTGGATGCTGATGTCTCCAGCAAGATTGACCTGTCTTTGGAGAAAAATTCAGCAAGTAATATTCAGTAACATGGTGAAAGAGTTAGTAAATCAGAAATATTCCCTTGTGTTTTTTTTTTAAAAGATGAACATTACTGTTTCATCACGTCAATAAAAGGTGGGTAAAATTGAGAAGCTATTGCAAAAAAATAAATATTTTTGAAGTCAACTTATTTTCTCCCTGTTAATTCATCATAAAATGGACAAAAATGTTTGGGTACGGAAATAGAAGGTCCTTATTAACAATATGGATTGTGCAAAGATGACCTCTAGTGGTCATAGTAGTACATTGCTATTTTTGAAGCAGAAAAAGTGAGATTCTTAGCACTCCAGGTTAATTTTTAGTAAAAATGGCAATCCAGGATCTATATGTCTAAACTAAGGATGGGCAAAGTGCAGCCCATTGTCCACATGGATCCCCAAGCTTGTTCTCGTAGGCCCCAAACCCTAAGTGAGTTCCAACAACAACAAAATATTTTAAGCAAAAGGTGTTTTTTCTACTCTTGAAAGACTGTTGTTGATGTGTTCCTTCAAGTCATTTCTGATTTATGGTGACCCTAAGGTGAACCTTTCACAGGGGTTTGAGGGGCTGAGAGAGTGTGATGCACCCAAGGTCACCCAATGTGTTTGTATAGCCAAGTGAGAAACTGAACCCTGGTCTCCAGGGTTGTAGTCCAACATTCAAATCACTACAACATGCTGGCTCTCTCCCCTGAAAGACAATGAGAATGTATTTAAACATGTCACAGGGCCCCTGCAAGCCCAAATATCAAAACTGTAAGAGGACATTCTCTCCCTTTTGTTTTTGATAATTTCTGGCAAATTTTCCTTATTTGGGGAGTGCACAGTAATTTTCTTGTTAATTGTTGTCAAGTTGATCTTGACTTATAGTGATCCTGTGGATGAGAGATCTCCAAGCCACTGTATCCTCAACCATATACTAATTACTTTGGGCATAAAACTAGACCTCAGACACAATTAACCTACCCATACTAGCCAGAGTTTGTAAAGTTTATCTTTTGGAATACAATTCTCAGCATTCCCCAGTCAGCATGATAACTGAATATTATCAGGAAACCCTAGTACCCAGAAGTAACATTTCCAAACTTTATACCTACGTATAGAACATCAGTAGTGCCCATTATCTATTGGAGGGGGTAGATTCAACACTTTGGATACCTCTTTTTTAAACCTGGAGTGAAACCCAGAGTAAATTCACTGCACCCCTGGATGCCACTGGAGAGCACAGAAAACTAGATTCTTACTTGTTTACTTCTCACCAAGCAGCTAATTATTACTATCAAAAGGTTATTTGGATGTCAGATTGAATTCAGGGTGGGACTTCTGTAGATTTAATCAGGAAGAGGTATTGTAAAGTTCTGTCAGACAATAACCATGGCACATCTCCTCCTCCTCATTTTCCCTAATCCACCTTTTATCTACTGTTACCCCCCCCTCCACACACACACACAAACTAGCACAGCCATTTACTATCCAGTGGAGAACAGGGTGGGTATGGAGGAACATCCAGTTCTGTTCCTGTAGCTGGACACGTGACACCTTCAGTCTCATATTGCATGCTTGGACAAAGGCTACCCATATCACCCTGCTTGATAACAATTATTATAGCCATGGTGTGAGATCAATGGATATTTTGCAATTTGTTGACTACGTTCTCTAGCTGCAGGACAATGGCTAGAAAGTGCCATTGAGGCTATGAGCCACAAGCAGACAGAAGCTCACATTAACTGCTCAATCATTCTTAAAGTCCGCTAAAAACATTCAAAGAGGGTCCCAGGCTGTCTGAACAAGCAGTGGCATGCAGAGAGGTTTATTCTGTACTTTTACTGGGGAATGATTTTCTGAACAAGCAGTGGCATGCAGAAAGGTTTATTCTGTGCTTTTACTGGGGAATGATTTTCTGCTCTCTGAATATGCCTGGTTCAAGGGATGTGTGCTCACTAATCTGCTTTTGATCTGTATTACTCTAATACAGCTCAAAATAGCTTCTGTTAACAGCATGAGCTTTTGACCCACTTAAAGTCAGAAAAAGTAATATGCAAGGAAGAAGCATGGAGAAACAAGACATATTTATTCTCCATTTAATCTTAGATGAAAATCCACACTCATCCAGAAACTTCCATAATTTGTGAGAAAGATGATCACATAAAGGAACTATGATTAAGCTACTTTTTCATTTCCAGAAGCATGAAGACCTTGTGTTATTTGAGCAGCCAACCCTCTGACTGAATAAATCCCTTCACTGTTAGGAGGTAATCTGGTCTCTCTTACTCAAAGCAGGATAATGAAGTGTGTCAAAAATAAATTTAGGTATTCAGTCATCGCAGTTCTCTCGTATCACCAGGTTCCTTCCAAATGTCGTGGACTATAATTTTGTGGACTACAATAAATTTCATCCAATGAAATGTAAAGGAAAATGGTAGATGATGCACAGACCTTGAAGAAGTTACTTTTGGGGCTACAACTTTGCAAAATCTGCCACCAATACAGCTAAGGCATTTATGTTGTTGTCTTGGCTGTGATTCTAAATCAGCAACTTTGTGTGTAACTACCTTAGTTATGTACCTACGTAGCGTCTCCTGGCACAATTCTCCCAGTTTAAACTTGCTGGGCGGCAGCCACGGTAAGCAACAGAGATCTGTTCTCTCATCAATCAAGATGAAACTGATTGATGTCTGAACCTCCTTCCCACAAGTGATTACTGTTACAACTGCCAGAAACAGGATCCCTATCATAATTCTCTGTTGTATCAGAGATCTTTTGTGGGAGAGGGATGGAAATGTCAGCCAGCTGCATCCTGATCAACAAACAAGAGAAGCGTTCCCCATTGCTTGCAATGGCTGCTGCCTGGTAAGTCAGGACTGAAGGACTTTTATGATGCCTACATATTCCCTACACCATTGAATTCATAAGGACTGTGATTATGATCCAGTTACAAATGCATATTTGTAACTGTGATCATGAATTGCAGCCCCTATTTTTTTGTAGTTATAGTGCTTTAATACATTATATATCAGCACATTATAATGCATCAACACATTAATGAAATGGCACTTATGCACTATGGCACTGTAAATTTAAAGAAATTCTTTTAAAAAATAAACATTATAGTGAGAAAAATGGTTCTTCAAAACAGAGGACCAATCCTCCAACTTCAGGAAACTTCCAGTTTAAAACAAACAAACAAACATTTGGAACAGTCATAGGGCCTTTCTGCACTACACTGTTATAGTGCTGTTATTCCACTTTCCCAACATCCTACAGAATCCTGGAGTTTGCAGTTTAAAGAGAGGCCTTTAGAATTCTCAGCCAGAGAGCTCTTTGGCCTCAGTAAACTACAAACCTCAGAATTCCACAGGATGTTGAAAGTGGAATAATAGCACTAGGACAGTGTATGGCGGAAAGGCTCATAGCGCCAATTCAAGAAATCACTACATCCAGCAACAAACAAGGAATGGGGGAAAAGTCAAGAGGGAAACTTAGCAGTATTTGGAAGAGGACATGACAAGAAGTGATGCTAAACAGCAGAGAATGATATAACAGAAATGGATAAAGTGGGCTTTTTCTGAAGAACTTCCAAGACAAACAAATACAAGAGAACTGATTAACATACATTTCAAACACAACACAAGCTGTATCATAACAACAAGCTTTCTCAGATTTTAGTCAGAAAGAAACATAAAATAAAATAAAATCCTTTTATTTCCCTCAATAAATTTCTTTATTTGAAGAGCCCTCTAGGACATGATGAGCATTTATTTCTTAAATTGCTCAACATCTGCTGGAGAAAAAAAATATTTCCCTTAATTTTTACAGTACGTAAGCATGGATTTCATGGCACTGTGTGAACCAGCCTTCCCTTGCTCATCACACTCTAGGTGTGACCATCCTCAGCAATTGTCAGGTGCTCTCTTCACCACAGCTATGGCTACTGGGAACCATACCTTGGGAAAGCTACTTTTTATACTACAACTCCCAGAATTTTACCGTTGGCATGGTTACTGGAAGAATTTTGGGATTTGTAGTTGAAAACAATAGCTTTTCTAAGGTCTGTTAAAGAGGTGGATTTTGTTAGTAGTGGAACCTCAGCACCAACTAGATGGATTTTCCAGCTGTTTTCAGCTTTTTCATTTTTGCTACTCTGTTTAATTTGCATATTACTTTTATAATGCTGGATTTTAGCTTCTTTTATGGAGTTTTCAATCTTTTACTGTAAGCTTCTTTGATAATGTAGGGGACATAAAATAAATGTAAATGACTGTAAATAAATAAATGAATAAATAAGACTGCTATTGACCATTTAAACTACCAGTTCCATAACTATTTCTACCTCTAGGTTGGCTCCAAAAAGGATGTCAACTAAGTTCTGGTGATTAAACCAAATAACAGAGTTCAACTTTTAAAAGTACAGGCCAGAATTTTGTTGCACAGTTATGAATACATCACCTATGGTTACATATTCATAAATGCTATGTACTTGTAATCCCTGCATAGCCCCTAGTTTAGGGCTATATAGAGACCTTGAAAGTCTTCCCAAATGCACTTACTGGTATGTACCCACTGTGATCAATGGGGATTCATTCCCCTGTTGATCAAGAAGTAGCTACATGATGTTTCCACCCCTCCTCGCATGAGCAATCTCTGGTGCAAGGGGCATTTGTGACAGAGGTCCTTTTTCTGCCTGCCACACTAGTGATTGCTCATGGTAAGAGGTGGGAACATCAGGCAGCTGCTTCAAGATTAACAGGGGAACAGAACACTATCAATTTAGTGGCTGCGTACTGGAGATCTGGTCAGAATCCATTATATAACACTATAGTTATGGTGATACAAAGTATGTAATGGTCATATAGGGTTCTGGTGATAAGATCACATTCTCAGTTTGTTGGGGAAAATGCAATCCTTCTAGAATTTTTTTCTATGCTACTATGTGTCAATAAATAATAATATTTTTTTTTTATTTCTTACCCACCTTTTTCAAGGCTTGCATCAGGGCATAACATAAATTGAAATGTAACTAAAACCACATCATAGATAAAAATACACTAAAAACACATAAAAAGCACATTAAGCTTGAAGGATCTATGCAATTCATCTTTGTGAAATGTGACAAATATAAATTCTGAATCAGGCCACAGGAGGGCACTTGCATTCTGTCTTTTGCTGCTTTCTCCCTCTGTTCAGATCCTCAAATCCACATTGTGCTAATACTACCTTTATTAGGGACAACAAAAGGGGCACAAAAATCTTTGTGCAAGCTCTTGAGGCCCTAAGTCTCTTTGTAAGGAAAAGATTTTGTTAAAAAATAGTCAGAGAAAAAGTGGGGCGTAATCCTAGAGGCACATAGCCTGCATTTCCCACAACTTTTTTAGGGGTCATGTTCCATACTTAATTTTAGAAGGGTCTCCATATTGCTTGGGTAACTCAAATAGGAACAATATTTCAGCAAGATTCTTAGCTGCAGCCAAGGTATGTTTTCCAAAGCATTCCCCTCTGTTGAGGCAAAGTAGGAGATCCCTCCCCATTATCACTCACTTTGGAATCCAAATAAACAAGAAATTACATACTGTCCAAGAGACAGTACCCCTTGCCACAACTTTAAGAAGCGGGCTGGTTTGTGGATATCAGGCAGGTAGCATGGCATTCACAGTTTTCTTACCATCAACATTATTCCTGGCCCCTTGGATTTGCTGCCTGAGGCCCCCTCAACTTGCCCAATGATAGGGTTGACCCTGCCACTTTCCTGTCTTAGAGGGATGAGAATATTACTTAGTTGGGTAAGAAATATTTCCACAACAACAAAAATTCATTGAATTAGTACAATTCCTTTCAGTTTAGTGAAAACTTTTTCTTGAAATAGGTATTCAGAATTGTTGGGATCCTTAGAATTAACAGCAGAATTATCTCTCTGTGACTTTTGCTTCAGTCCATGCATTCATTACAGCAGACGTATGGAGTATGTGGTCCTTTCAATTCCTGTTGGGCTACAATTTCCATCAGTCCTTGCCAAACATAGTTAATGATGAAGAATGCTGGGAGTCATAGTCCAACAATGTGAAGAGTTGTGTCATTCTTGCCCCTGCATTAGAGGAATTGTCAGAACAAGTGTTTGACCTTCTTATTCATAAAACTTCTATCTGTTCTGTTGTCTTTTCTGTGATTCTCTAAACGGAAGAAAGAAACATATTAAAAATTAGCCTTGGATATTAATGTAAATCTCAATAAGAAAAAAAAATATTAGAGTTACCAAAGCTGAAAAATGTCTTTCATAGCAAAGAGTATTCTAAAGAATCTGAAGGCTGTCACCAAATTAAGACCAGTTTCTTCTTCTGATCCCATAATATCATGGAATTTGACATGTCCATTTGAAACACCTCTTATATATTACGTTCTATACATACCTCGCCCCAGTGGAGGACTCTTTCATTTTCAGGGGCTCTCCAGATGTTCTTCAGAACAACTCACATCATCTCTAGGCAACATATTGGAGTCTGAGTCCAATATCTCCAGAAAATACTGAGATGAGGAAGGCTGCTTTCATTCTTCCTAGGACAAATAAATAAATAAATAATAAAAATCTTAAAAGCACATCATTTTTCCTTGTTGCTTTCCTCAGAGTCCGAGATCCTGTCATATTTGGAGAAGACATTGTATTTATCTTGATTCATGTGAAGAAATACAGAAGTAGCTGTGTTTACTATAAGAAAAGTCCTCAAATACCTATTGAAGCAATATCTGTATTAGGCCAAAAATCTGTGAAGAAAAGCAATGGAAAAACTAAGCAACTTGGAATCAGTCACGAACACACAGCTTAGTAGCTTTGTTTACTATGTGTTTGACCGTGATCTCATATGTGTACTTTGTGATTGTTTCTCCAGTGGTAAAAATATAACATAAACAACGAAACCCTAGCAATTAGAATTGGAAGATTCAAAGCTAGAGAACAGGCATATATACCTTTAGATTTCCAAGTGTGGCAAGAGACAATGCAGCTGCCCTTCTCTGTCCATAACCTGCTGTCCAAACCCTTCCTCACTGGCAATAAGTGATCAGGGTTCCAGGAATACCATGTTGCCAGAAGCAGAAACAGCTATGGAGCAGGTCTGGAATAAACAAAAGAAACCATGCCTGTTAGATTTCTTTCTGCACTGGCAAATGAATCTTTTTTTCGGAAGGTAATCTAGGCATGTAATTCTTCACTAAGGAAGCAATGAGCAATTTCAGCCATTTTCTTCCCACTGCCAAAAAGCCTTTAAAAACCACAGTTTACAAAGCTTATCAGCAATCTGGGACCTATTCTGGACAAAATTCACATATAGTTGTTTTGCAGACAAAACAGCATTTTCTCCACAGAAAACAATATTTCAAAGAAGCTGTTTCCCACAAATCAACTACATGAGAATTTTGTGCTTAGCAAGCCCACAATTACAGCATTTTCTGTGTAGGAAACAGCCTTTTCCACACAGGAAATACTATGACTCTGTGGAAAAAGAATTTGCTGCAGAGAAAATACTGTTTTATGCACAGAAACTCTTATTTTCTGTGCAAAATGACCATGTGCAAATTTTGTGCAGAATAAGGCCATTTTCACAGTACACTGTTATAGTGCTCTTATTCTACTTTCAACATCCTACGAAATCCTGGGGTTTGCAGTTTAGGAAGGGACATTTAGAATTCTCAGCAAGAGAGCTCTTTGACCTCAGTAAACTACAAACCCCAGCATTCCACAGGATGTTGAAAGTGGGATAATAGCACTATAACAGTATAGTGAGGAAATGGCCTATATCCAAAACTGTGAAGATTCCCATCAGGCCAGGGTTGTTCAATGTCTTTGAATATTCTTCTCATTCCTGAACTCCACAAATCAAATATTACAAATCCCATGTCATGAGACCTTGAAGCAGATCAGATGAGTCTAAGATCCTTGGAGAAATGGTAATTGAGAGTTGGACATCTTTAAGAGGTGATAGCCCCTGCTCCCAAATTTGAGAAGAAAGCTGGGTGGTCACCTAGTCTGAGGAAGTGCTGGTGACTAAAGGTGCAGGACTTGCAGCCACCTCACATATAACTGTCCACCTGATGGGGAGACCTCATCATGAGGAAATCATGACTTTCTTCATAAGTAGACAAATTCTACAGGCAGTGCTGATAGCTTGCAGCTGTGCTCTGGGTGGTGCTCAGAAGAGTCAGCACATGAGAACTAAGTTGTTCAGATTTCATCTGCATGTATACCATGAGTATCTAGCTGTCATGGATTGAGCAGGACCTGGTACATCCATAAGTTACAGCTGCTTACTGTTCACTGAATCTTTCTGTGCTTTAGACTCCTTTCAGACCTTACTTCCAGTGTTGACCTTGTGTTTAGAGTTAATAGTGACAGATCTGCCCTTACAATTTGGCTGATCCTTTTTAAAAAGAAAGCCTTAAAACTAGGGCCTATGCTTCAAGATGCAGATGCAGGAAGGAAAAATTCCACAGATTAGGCCCTGCCCATGAATGCAGTGAATCATGTGGTACAATTATTATTGCACACTTTAATTTAAGCGCCAAAAGGAAAAACAAGTCTCTGTCAATTGGACAGCGATCCAAAGTCCTGGCACCATCTCTGTCTATCTCTGGCTCTGGCTTTCTGACCATTTCTGCACCTGATTGTTTCCTGCTCGCATCCCATAGTGAACCCAGCAGCACCTTTACCAGGAAGGGAGTGCGACATGAACACTTCCCTCTGCACCTGACTGTCTGCCTGCAGAAGGGAGCATGAGCAACATATGCCTTCCTTCTACAGTGTAGCCGGCCTCTTGACTTGCAGGCCACTGCCATCTTGTCCCCATCACAGGACTGCAATGCCATGCAGAAATGGTCTCTCTCTCTCTCTCTCTCTCTCTCCTTTTAGAAGCCAGTGTGTTGTAGTGGTTTGAGTTTTGGACTTTGAATCTGAATACCAGGATTCAAATCCCCATTCAACCATGAAAACCCACTGAGTGACCTTGGGCAAGTCACACTCTTTCTGCTTCAGAAGAAGACAAAGGCAACCTCCCTCTGAACAAATCTTGCCAAAGAAAACTCCAGAGAAAACTAAGGTTCGCCTTAGGACTGCCATAATTCATAAATGACTCAAAGGCATACAATATGTCCTTTTTGTGTCCTTACTTCATTTCTTCCACTCATTGTTCTTGGAAGGAGATCTCTGCTGGATACAGTTTCTATGACTCTCCATGTTGATTTCATGTTTTTTTTTAAAAAAGAAAAACCCCTGATGGTCATTTTTGATCTCTTGTCAATTTACTGGTTAAGTACAAGAAATATTACACTTGGCAGTGCAGAATACAATTTGAAGCTATTTTATTAACAATTCTGGATAGCTCAGACCATTCAATTTTGTTCTTAACGCACATTATATTATCAAATTTTCCAAAGTGCCTCAGCCTTTAAAGTTGCAGAAATGTTTAGTGGTTTAAAAAATGGCACCCAAGTTGGATTTTTATCCCTCTGAAGGAAACCAAATTTAAAGGGAGAGTTCAGTCTAAACTTCCCATAAGAGGAGTGACAGTATTAAGTAGTAGGGGTGTGCAGCTCCTGTCAAAAGTGATTGATGACTGTCAAATTTGATTGATTTATGACCTGTCAGATTTGATTGATTTGTGACCTGTCAAAATTGATTGATTTATGACCTGTCAAAATGACTGACACTTATCAATCTCTCTCCACCCTCACCCCCCAGAAGTACTAGGGTGGGACATCTGGAATGGGCCATGTCCCCTCCCCACCCACATGGTCCCAGCTGTCCAATGGGGCTATTTCTAAATTGGGTTCTAATTGGGCCCCAGCGGAGTCACGTGACCCCCTCAGATCCAAGCGGGCCAATCACGGCAATTTCCAATTCGTGCTGGCATTGGCCCAGCGGGGTCATGAGACCCCGCCCCACCACCCTCAACCAATAGGGATGGATTTGGACCCCTCAGAATCACTTGTGTCAAATCGGCCAAAAGGAAGATGCCCTTTGAGAGATATATTGTGGGGAGAGAAGTGACCATTTTTGCATGTCCGGACAAGTCCTGCGGAGACAACATGGAGGCGCCAAGCACCCCTCAGAAATGCAGTATGGATGCAGATAAAGAGAATTGTCCACCAGAGGTTCTACAGGAGGAAGAGTCCCAAATGTGGCACACTATGTTAGACTCTGTCTCAGCAGAGAATGCTGTAGCGCAGGTAAAATGAGAGACATATCTGGAGAGTTCGGGGCTACCTTGGTGGAGACCAGAAACTACTAATCATTGTTCTCAATTTTTAGGAACCTGGAACAAGCTGTGGTGAGGTACAAGTTGTTGAAAGAAATGCCCAGAAGCCATGCACAATTGCATTGCTGAAGCTGGCATCCACAGGAGAAATACAGGTTTGTGAACATATACGGGAGTCAGTAGGTGAGACATATTGTATAGGACATTTTTTAAAACTATTTTCATTGAATTTCAGGACTCTGTAGAGCTAGTGACCACACAACCTGCACATGTCAGAATGCAAAGGATCTTGGGCCTGGAAGCAGCACCCATTCCATCAAAGAAAAGATGGAGAGCAATGAAATCTTTGACAAGAGTCATACTTTATGTGATTATAAATAAAGTTCTTGATGAATATCTAGAGAGAAAATGCTGGGCTTGTCAAGAAAAATCTGAGGCTCAGCAGTCACACACCTGTCTAATGTGGAATAAAAAATTATATCTAAACATTTTTAGAAAAATATGCAGTAAAATATGCTTTGCAAATGTACTTCAAGAAGTCATCATAATAGCATATAGTTTAAATATTCTGGAGTTAAAGCAAGAAAATGTGAATCAGGTTTTAAACACTCTAACCACAATGATGAGAGCTGACAAATCCTACCAATGTCTCAACAATTTGCTGTAGCCTATTGACAAAGACTATATAGATTATGTCCAAATTGTTACTAAAAAGAGACCTTATAAATGATCCCTAACACCTGTAAATAACTGTTGAATAAATAAACCTGCTTTAACCTCTGTAAATATAAAAGTGGTGAATAAAAGAAAATCAACTGTTGTTTTATTTGTCTTTTTTCCAAATCCTGAGTAGGAATAAAATGTTATTATGTTTGCAATATGCAATATTTTATCAGTTTGCTGGCTGATAAAAGAACACATCCATTCCTTCTGACTGAGCAGAGGATCCATCAGGACCTTTTTGTAGTTTTGAAAAACAGGAAAACAAAACAAGAACTTCCTGGCTAAAACTGTGGATTTCACCAACATATTGACAATTCATCAATCCTAATGGCTATAAGGAGCTTTCTTTTACTGTGTGAAAACTTCTGCTTATCTTCTTTCCCATGGTCCTTGTAAGGATCGTTTCCTAAGTGTGTGTTATGCTTAGTGATTTATGGCCTATGCAAGAGAAAAGATAAGAGAAACAAAAGTAACCATGAGATATAGGTTTGAAAAAAAGGAAAAATAGATAATGTTTAAAATTTCCAGAACTTCCTGGCTAAAACTGTGGATTCCACCAATATATTGACGTCAAAAGTCCTAAAGACTATTAAGAGGTTTCTAGTAGTTCTTTAAACTTTAAGGAGATGCTCAACAGAAACTGTGCTCCCTCCCAGGATAGTCTTTTATTTCTGAGAAAGGTAAGTATGTTCATATTGTTAGCCTGTGTGTAATATTTTTTCTCTCTCTCTTTCATTTCATTCATGCATCCTCTTTCTGTGTGTGTGTGTGTGTGGCTCTTTAAAATGGTACAATCCCTGATGTATATGTTTGGTTAGATTTTATTTGTGACTGCTCATCAGTTTATATAGTTGTATATGTATTGTGAAGTCATTGCTACAGTGAAAAGCCCTATTTTCTCTCTCTCTCTCTTCCATTTCATTCATGCATTTTGTGTGTGAGGAGGGAGTTCTATTATTTTCTGAAAAGCAACCATTTCATTCATGCATTCTCTTTCTCTGTCTGTGTGTGGGGCGGGGCCTCTTTAAAATGGTACAATCCTTGATGTATGTATTTGTTATTTTTTATTTGTGATTGCATGCCTGATGTATGTGTTTGGTTATTTTTTATTTGCGATTGCTCATCAGTTTATATAGTTGTATATATATTGTGAAGTCACTGCTACAGTGTATGCTTGTGGAGTTCGACATTGTCCTAACATATGTGCTGCTCTGCGTGAGTGTGTGTGTGTGTGTCTTTAAAATGGTACAATCCCTGATGTATATGTTTGGTTATTTTTTATTTGTGACTGCTCATCAGTTTATATAGTTGTATATGTATTGTGAAGTCTGCTACAGTGAAAAGCCCTATTTTCTCTCTCTCTCTCTCTTCCATTTCATTCATGCATTTTGTGTGTGGGGAGGGAGTTCTATTATTTTCTGAAAAGCAACCATTTCATTCATGCATTCTCTTTCTCTGTCTGTGTGTGGGGTGGGGCCTCTTTAAAATGGTACAATCCCTGATGTATGTATTTGTTATTTTTTATTTGTGACTGCACATCAGTTCATATGGTTGTATATGTATTGTGAAGTCACTGCTACATTGACAAACCCTATTCTCTCTCTCTCTCTCTCTCTCTCTCTTCCATTTCATTCTGAACCCTAGAAGAAATTTGTTGTAAAAATAAATATTCTTTTTGAAGGTGCCTTTGGGGTGAGTCTCCACACATCATACTCAAATAACATTCAAGGAGACGATATGTTTTCTCCTGCATGTTCTCTTGAGGATGTTTCTAAAAGAGACCACTCTCACATACAGAGTATGCACATGATCTTTTGTTTTACTGGACAACTTGGGCATGTCTCAGCATGCCTCTCTACAGTCTGTCTGTTCAAGCTAGCATGTCCATGCATGGTTCTCTTTCCCCTCTGTGTTCAGGCTACCCATGTTTATTTTATCTCCAGATTCAATGAAGCATGATATTTCTCACTACATCAATTCTCATTTTTGGTTGTTCTTTCTGACAATGGTGCATAATGCAGATTTTTGTTGAAGACTTCCAGGACATAGACACAATTTGCAATGTTACCTGAACAAGCAGGTGAAAGTGTTATGTTTCTTTTTTAAGGGTCTGTTAATCCCCAAAGTTTGCCCCTGCTACACTAAGAAAAGGCATGTTATATTTTTTTCCCTTCAGGACCTAGCTCAGAAGGGTCTGGAAGAAAAAGCATGGAACTAGAAGACTCTGATTTAGGTGAATCAGAAGCTTGTGTTTATTGGCATAGGGGGTGGTGGTGGTTAAGGGTGTACTGCCAAAAGCATAAGAATTTACTATTATGGCTCTTTGCTGTTGCAGTGGCCATCACAGAGCATAAGCCTTCTCCTAAGCATACAGCTGAAAAGAAAAAGAAGGCAACTGGTGAGCATGGTTATCATAAGTCTGTTTTGGACAGTAAAAAGTTTAATAAATGATGAGAGTGATGGGGGAGGTTCAATTACTGATGCCTGGGTTTTTCCTCTGTTTTAGAAAACAGTGAAGAACCAGCTAATAAGAGGCAAAGACCTGTATCCTCAACCTCTGCAATTGATCCTTATGTAAAAATGCTTATACAGGATATGTTACAGTATCAGCAATTATATGTGTGTACTCAGCAATTGCTGAGAAGACTAGAACGTCATGCTAGCCATCGTACAGCTCTGCGCAAAATTGTAGCTAGTTTACAATGCGAGGTGCCTGATTTTGATGATATTTCTGATACTATTAAAATCCAGTCTGATTATGTGGTTCCTATTGATGTGCCTTTTGAAAATGTGCAAGTAGGTGGAGGCAATCCTCATTTTCTTTTTTTTTCTTTTTTTTATTTATATAACTGAATCACAAATACAAAACAAGAAAAAAAAATTAAACACCATGTGATATACATAATAGTGAATTAAAAAAAATATTTTTTTTCTTTTTCTTTTTTTCTCTTCTCTTAAGCAATACTAACTTTCATTGTTATTTTGCACCTTTACCCTTAAATTTATAAATCTGTTCAACTGTTATAATTTCACATTTAATTCAATATTTTTCACATTCCCTTTAATCTATTTCTATTGTTAATTCTTTTAACTTTTTTTTTTAAAAAAACATTGACATCACTTATCCATTTAAATCTATAAATCACAAGTTTAACACACACACCTACTAAGAATTACAAAATATACAACATAAAAGAAAAACAAAACTAAAACTAAAAAATACCCACCCCCCAGAGCCAACTTTTTATTTAATCCACTTTCCAAAATTGCCATTCTTCTTTTGACAGGGTAGTATTACTATCTCTTTTCAGAACTTTATCCAAAAATATTTTCCAAATTTCTTCAAAATCATTCCCTTTAACCAAACCTTTCATAAACCTAATTCTACATGTTAGTTTATCATTAATTACAATTTTCCACACTTCGTTATACCATTCCTCTATTTGAAATTTTTCATTTGCTTTCCATTTTTTTGCTATTATTAATCTCGCTGCAGTTAACAAGCAATCCTCATTTTCAATCTCCAAAAAGTAGGAAACAAAAAAAGAAACCTATCAATGAAAGGAATTACTGGAGAAAAAGGACTATTAAAATAATAAACAGAACAAAAAAAGATACTTTTATCCTTCAGGAAGGGAGCTAAGAAATTTTTTAAAAAAATCTGCTTGTGCCAGAATTCCTGAGAAGTTTTGGACAACCTAAAGAATCCAAATGAATCCACAGCACGACTGATTTGCACACCCTACCTCTCCCACAGGACTTTGAGAAAACAGAGACAGACTAGCACTCCTACCTGGCTCCACTTATGATTCTGCTGATGTTTTTCAGAAACAGAAATAAATAATAATTAAAATATATTTTGCTGTCTATGACTCTTTTGCTTTGAGATAAAAACAAAAAAAACCACATACACAAGAAATTCCTTTAAAAACCCTTCCTAGAGGGTATGTTTATTGGGATGATTGCCTGTGAAAAGCACTGCAGATTGTACACCCCTGGGCAGGTTGAAACGTTTGAGACAAGACTGGGCATGTTTGAGACATGCCTGGACATGTTCCTCTTTGTTTTTGCATAGTATACCACCATTTCATTGTTTCTTTGCAAATCATGAGAATATAAGTCTTGAATATTTTTAAATGTCAGTCCTCTACAGCAGTGCTGCAGAAAAAACACATAATGGTATCCACAAACCACAGAGTCTGGGTCTTGCACCTGTCTGGGTTGAAACATGGTTTTGCTGGCATTTTTTCTTAAAAATTTCATGATGGTTTTAGGAAAGAGAAGGTGATCTGGAGGGTGTCCCTAGGAGTCAAAAAATTCACCAGTGTTTTCTTCTGTTAAGTAGATAGCTAGTCAGTGTTCTCCAGGGAGATTGTGAGGGTGGGTGTTGATGACTAGACAAATAGGCCTTTGTAGCAGCTTCTCTCTAGGGAGCATGTCACAAGGGAAGACTCCACAGAATAGCTTCTGTGTGTATGGATTTGAAGAAAGGATGCAGCTTAGTTGCAGGCTGTCCATCTTAGATATAGTCAAAAATGACATTTCTCCTGTGATTTATCTCTATCACATTGTCGAAGACATCATATATGATCATATTTACTGTAGTGGGCAAGGGCCAGGCAAATTGGAATTCCACTCTTAGGTTTCCGGTTTTGATCAAAGAATAGTGATCCCCACCTTCTAGATCTGGAGTAAGGTCAAATGCAAAAAGGGTATAACCTCTCGCATATTCCTCATGATTGATTAAAAGAGACTGGTCTTTCATATGCTTGCCAGCAATCTGCACCAAACTCATGTATTCTCTGACACAGTTTCCATCTTCAAAATTGGGTTGAAATGGTTTTGTTGGAATCTGCTCTCCATCCAAGTATAAGGCCGCAAAATTGATGTGATAACGTTTAAAGATAAAAGGGTTTTTGTTGTAAACTCCACTGAAGGCATCATTATCAACCAGACCTATAACCACCTGTTTGGTTAAAAGAGATTTTCCTGATTGGAGACATGGCTTCCTCTTGGGATGCTGAACATTTTCATGCTTACATGGTTCACAGGGTATTTAGCATTGCATGTCAGTAGAGCTTCTGCATGACCTAGCTGGACTCCTGGTGCCACTCTCACCTTCTTCACAAAAAGGGAAGCTGATAAAATTTGTAATTTGTACTGGCTGTCTGCATCAACAGTCATTAAGATTAAAGCATCTTTGTGGCATGTAAGTTTAATTTTCATGTCAACTCCATTTAGCAGCAGTTTTTCTTGATAAAACAGGTCAGTGTGGAGACGCCCAGCAGATCTACCTTTCAACTTTCAGCTGTCAGGTTTGCTCTTTTAATAAAACCACAATTATTCCTTTCCAGATCTGTCGATTCATGTTCTCCAGCTGTATCTTTGTAAAATAAGCCTGCAGAAAATTGGCTTACAAGGGTGCCTTCACTATATTTCAGCAAAGATTCAATGAAGGCTCTGTAAGGATAGCAGTTGTTGCTCTGACTGATTAGACGATCCCCCAAAATCACATCCAGCTGGCTAAAGATAGAGGCTATTGGATAGTTCACAAGCCCTACTTCAGCATCTTGGGGAATGTTTGTATTATCTTCCTTAACAATTTTAAAAGAAATATATAGGAAAATATTGTTCAAATCCGTATAATCTTCCCCACTTCCTGCTATGAAAAAATCTAGCGGTGCAGATTCTGACAGAGCTGTCAGTGGGGGCACCTCAATATACAAACTTCTCTCAATACTTGTCTGTATGGGCCCAATAGTAAATAGGTCTAATTCAGATTTTGTGCATTCTTCAGAGCCACTGTGGATAAAAGCCATGATGTGTTTAAAATGTTTAAAATATATCTGTCCTAGATGGTTTCTGCTGCTGCCTGCTTCTCCTCGTCCTCTTTCTTACAGCTCTCCAGTTCTGAGTTTTCTTTCTTCCCATGCGCTTCCTTTTAAAGGCTCGGGGAGGACCTATTAACTTCACCCGCAATGCTTTTCTTTTTTGACCCTTCCTCCATTGAACATACATCAGGCCTGATCCTTCTTGTGGAGCTGTGGGATTCATTTTATTTATAACTGCCTGAGTCACTTCACCAGCCACATCTTTAGCAATATTATGAACAGCAGTTTTAACGTGGGGTTTAATGATGGTCAGTCCTCTTCTCAAAAGTGGAACTGCTTTTCTGAAAAGGCTTCTGAAAATCCCACCAAGCCCAGACCCATACATAACAGGGATCCCCTGATACCCAGGAAGCCCATTTCCTGCTTGGGCCCTGTATTAATCTCTATAAAGGGCTGGGTCACCATATGGTTTCAGGATCACCATCTTTAAAGATTCAGTATTCTCCTGGGATGGAAGTGTAGCTTCACAATCACCTTACCAAAGCAGAATGGCACTTTTTTTGTTCTGGTCTGTCTTTATCTCAATGGTGATGGTGTCTATGTGATGCTTACTTACAGGGATGTAGTGAGGTTTGTCATAACCAATATTGACATATTTGTTGTTCTGCCCTTGCACAGGCATGCAGCGCAGCAAAGGCACATAGAAGTCCCTGACTATCTGATGTGCCACAATATCTGTGTAAATATATAAGGTATTGAAACCCCCAGTGATGTCTGCTGTGAAGGGAGGATTTTTGGTTTGCTGATTGGGATGTAATCCTAATATGTGGGCTAGTCTTCCTCCAGTTAGGATTTTGTATGGCTCATTTGATTTAAGCCTAACCTTTTGGTCACTGGATCATAATGTAAAAGCGCTTCAGGAGGGTCACGGCCCGCTGTTATCAGGTTGTTCATGTTTTCCAGCAGTTCAGGAATACTGGAATAATAGCCACACTGTAGATTGAAGGGCCATGTCTTGTTCTCACTTGCAATCACAAATTTTGTCTCAGAATTGATAGTATTCCAAGTGCGTGGATACTGTATTTCAGCTAAACCTACTTCCCAGACCCCTGGAAGTTCCAGGGGCCTTGCTAAAGAGATAGTAAAGCTTGAAGTTGTATTCTGTGGAAAAACTGTTGCACAGGCCTTGCTGGGAAGTGTGACATAAAATCCATTTCCCCCCCATTTTTCTTTCCTTTCCTTTCCCAGGTTTCTATACAGGTTCACCAACTTCAGAAGCAAGCACCAAACTGTTGAACTTGCTAGGCCAGCCTAACCATTTCACTAGGTGCTGCTTTCTCTTACCTTGCCCTTTAGTGCCTAGGATCTTTTTAATCCTGTACACTTGATCCTGTTTTGCATTAACCTTCTGTAACTCTTCAGGATAAAAGCTCCCAACTATGTCCTCCCCGTGATAATCTTTCAGCAAGAACACTGGTCTATTTGTACTTCTGATGACTTGGTCCACAATAAATACTTCTGTGGTGAAGTTTTGTTCATATCCCTTTGCAAAAACAGCCTTTCTTTTAGAAATCCTCACATGATCTCCTTTTCTGAGTAGCGGAAGCTCCTTTTTGTTTGGATAGTCTTTCCATATACTGTTTTCCATACTGCTAGAGAATTGGAGTCATTAACATCTGCAGGTCTTGCTTAGATTGTTCAGTGAAAACTTTGATTATAACTTTTTATAAACAGGGGAAGCACATCAATATAGGTAAAAGTATTATTAGCTGTGAAATACCTCCACATTTTTGTTTTTAAAGTTCTATTAAATCGTTCCACAACCCCTGCCTTGACTTCATTATTGGTGACAAAATGATGAACCCCATGCTTTTTTAATAGACCACTTACGGCATTATTTAGAAATTCCCAGCCATGATCAGTCTGTAATTTGTCAGGTTTTCTTCCATCTTGCATGAAAATGGTGTTAAAGGCTTTGGATAGTTCTCTACCAGTTTTCTCCTTTAAAGCTAAAGCCCAGGCGTATTTAGATAGAATATCTATGACTGTAAAATATACTTATACCCTTTGTTGTATTTAGAAAAATGATGCATGTCAGCTAGATCAGCCTGCCACTGAGAATCCACTTTAGATACAACAATCTTGTTTCTTTTAAAATGAGTTTTTGTTGGTCTGTGTAGCATATAAGCATCTTGCCCAGAAAGCCATTGGGAAACCTCATCTCTCCTTAGTTTGTGGTTCTGTTTTTTGGCTTCCTGAAAGAGGGGGTTCACTCCGCCAAAGCTCCCAACTTCCCCTGGTGAATAATATATATCCCTTAGGATTTTTTCATGCCCTACCATTTTCCCAGCTAAATAAGTATGAACACACAGGTGTAAAAGAAACCATTTTTTATTGCTAGGAAGACCAGAAAACATATTACTTCTCAAAAGTAGGTGGAACATTTACAGTCACTGAACACTTATCAGGTTGTTTCTCAGCAATATCAACATACAGATCTTCTTCTTCCTGTGTGGAAAACAAGGAGAGAGAAATAATATAAATACATATTTGGTGGGGATGACTTTGAGAAAACAACATATTCATCTTTCTTCCAGTCAACTGGTAACCCACCCATCAATACTAAAAATAAAATAATAATAAAAAAGCTCTTACTCTTGAGCTCTCATAGCCTGAATCAATTTCCATGCTTCCATTCATCACCTCTTCAACCAGTTGGCTCAGGATCTCCCACCTCCATCGCCTGTTCAGTCAGAGTGGCTGCACTATCCACTGCATCTGGGCTCTGTGGGGTAATGGAAATTCCCATCTTCCCTGTCTTCTGGATAACTGCGTTTAAATTACAATGGCATTCACATTCAATATCTGGGTCGTGGTCAGCAGAATCCATACTCCAGACTGTTGAGCGTGCGTTTTCAGGGTCATTAAACAGCGACTGCCTTCTAGGTTGAATATTCAAAGGTGCAAGAGGCCTAGAAAAGCCCACAGGACCACCATACCTTGGGAAGGGGGCCCTCCCATTCCCTTGCCTATGGGGAACAGTCTCCATGTTGTCTCTGCAGGACTTGTCCCAGCATACAAAAGTGGCCACTTCTCTCCCCACAATATATCTCTCAAAGGGTGTCTTCCTATTGGTTGATTTCACACACGTGATTCTGAGGGGTCCAAATCCATCCCTATTGGTCGAGGGTGGTGGGGCGAGCTATTAGAGGGGGTCACATGACCCTGCTGGAAATCGCCGTGATTGGCCCGCGTGGATCTGAGGGGGTCATGTGACTCCGCTGGGGCCCAATTAGAACCCAATTTAGAAATCACCCCATTGGACGGCTTGGACCATGTGGGTAGGGAGGGGACACCACCGATTCCGGATGTCCTGCCCTAGTACTTTCGGGGGGGGCAAAGGTGGAGGGAGATTGATAAGTGTCAGTCAATCAAATCTGACAGGTCATAAATCAATCAAATTTGACAGTCATCAATCACTTTTGACAGGAGCTACACACCCCTACTACTGTATTAGATGTTTTCATTCAGCCCATTCATTCATGAGACAGCTTAATAAATGAATGATGAGCCGGAAAGCTTTCTTGTGAACCAACTGAATTGTCAGCTTCATTCATACTAAGTGAGTGAGAGGTGTGTAAATTACTAAGCTACCACTTGATTAAATGTTGAGAGAGTCACAGCAGAAGCAGCTTCCAATCTGTAGTGAAATAAATAACATCAAAGTAGCCCCCTCTGGACTCACATTACTAGTCACCAGAAGCTTCCCATTTCCTCTGTGAGCAGCATGAGAAAACACTTCACTCTGGGCATAAATGATGCATCCTTCAATACCCTTATCTTGGCTGACTTTCAGAAATCAATTGGCAAACACTTTAGATGCCATCTGCAAAACAGGATTCCACTGAGGAAAAACATTTAGAAAAAGAATGACATTTTTGTATACGTCTTCATATTCAAACAGACAAAGAAAAATATTTTGAGTTAAAGCAATAAACCAAGTCACATTTGAGCCAGATAGGTATGTGTCCAGACTTCATCCCAAATGAATCCAATCTTTTAAAATCCCATTTGCATTATAAGCCTACAAGCCCCAGAAATTTTTTAAGATGACATACAGGCTCAATAATGATATGGACGTTGCTATTAATTTTGCTTAGTTGCAGGTACATTTTCATGAACTAAGGAAGATAGATATCTGCTACCCCATTGCAGTGTTTTAAAAACAAAAACTCTGTTGGAGATGTGTCAGAGTATAACAGGATTGTATTCATAATGCTCTCAAAGGAAAATGTAAAATGTGTACAGCTACCAAGCATGAGTACAGAGAATATCCTTATGCAAAACCAGGAATTAGAGGCTATAGAGAGGTTGCATTTGCCATCACCCAGTGACAATAAAACATTTAGGGTGGTGAGAATAAAAAGAGTTTGTGAAGAGCTCCAAAAAGTTCTTTCTAAACTGGCTCAATGGACTTTAAAATGGTAAGTGAAAAGTAGAGTAAAGTAATGCATTGGGGAGACTAATTTCACCTATCCACTAATACAATAGTTCTCAAAAATTTTATCCCCCACCTTTCACATCTACATGAGGAAATTGATTCCCCTGCTCCACAGCATACCCTGCCCATGTCCTATCATATGTCTCTCTCTTCCTCTCTTTCTCACAGGCCCATTGTGCCACATGTGCAGTTTTAACACTCAGTTCTCGTGCTTCTGCCTCTCTCTTCACTTCCCTCCTGAGAAACTGCCTTGTGGTTGCTAAGGAGTATATGGCTCCTGTGCCAATGGTGGAACATTCAGAGAAACTGAGTGGGGAAAAGGAAGTCAATTTTTGCTATGCCTGAGGCTGAAGGAAGGCATAACATAATGTTTGTGTCACTCTTTTGCAGAGGCCAGCTAATCCTCAACAGTAGACACACACACACACATATAGAGACTTGCTCTTCATTGTCACATTTGCTGTACTTGCAGGCTGAATTTTCTTGTGCCTCTCCCTTGAGCAACCCCCCTCTTAGGTTCCCGCCCTACGGTTTGAGAACCACCACACTAATAGGCTGTGAGTTGGTAGCAACTGACAGAGGATCTGAAGGTCATTGTTGATATCTCAAGTGTTCTACATGTGTTCAGTGTAGATAACTCCTATGTAACTGTGCACAGGGTAGACTACAGGCAGCCCTCATTATTCCTGGGAGGGTTCAACTACAATATTTGTCTTAATAATTTTTTTGTGCTTAACCTGAGGACGCTTGACTACCTAAGAGTCCTGGTGGTCCATTTTTGCCTGATCATTTTGGTGTGACTCAACTCCCACAGCTAGACTTGGAGGGGCTTGAGCTCCTCTGCTCCCCTCTCCACATTAAGGGTCCATGAGAAACTATGTGTGTCTTACTAAATATCAGGACCTGGTTTTATTCCAGAATTTAAAACGTCTATCTAAGAAGCTATCTAAGGACCTTTCCGCCCTATACTGCTATAGTGCTATTATGCCACTTTCAACCTCCTGTGGAATTCTGGAGTTTGTTGTTTATTGAGGCCAAAGAGCTCTCTGGCTGAGAATTCTAAATGCCAATCCCTAAACTGCAAAGTCCAGGATTCCATAGGAGGTTGAAAGTGGAATAATAGCACTTTAATAATGTAGTGTGGAAAGGCCTTAAGATTCAGCTTCCTGCATCCAAAAGAGGTTCAGCACCATGGATCGTTCCTTTAAAAAGTGAAATAAATCCACAAGTGGATTTACCATTCTGCTGACATGGAAGCCACCAGCCCTGCAACCTGCCTGCTTGGAAATAAGACCCACTAAATTCAGTGGGACTTTATCTCGGAAAAGTGGCTATAAGGTTGGAGTCTTTATGTATTATTTATATACACAATATTGTAATAACTTGAGTTCACAATCAAATTTACTGAAAATAAATTATCTCCCAAGTAAGATCCATTGGCATAAATTCAGAGTTGAAAGTAGAATTAAAGATGGAGGAGGAACTCTTTTAAAAAAATAATGCCAACTGAAAAACCAATGTGGTTTAGTGGTTAGACTGGAGCTTGGGTGATCTGCACTGAAGTACCTACTAAGTTATGAAATTCATTGGGTGGCATAGGCATGCTTAAGCACACTCTTTTTTGCTCAGCTGGACCCATGTCACAGGGTTATTGCAAAGGAGTGAGGCATGTACATTTTTTCTTATTTGGAGGAAAGCTGGGATAGATATACAATAAATTAGGGATGGGATGAATCCAGAATTTTCTGAATCTGAATCCAGATCTGAATCCCTGGAAGGTTCTGGGAATCCATGAATCTCACGAATCTGGAATCTTTTGAATCCTTTTTTTAAAAAAAGAGTTTAAAAAGCAAGGAAAAGAAGGATAATCTTGGGCAAGACATACCCTCTCAGCCTTAGCAAAAGCCTAGGCAAAGACAAACGTCCCTCTGAAGAAATCTGGCCAAGACAATTGTCCTAGTTTTCCCCCTGGATCTCCCCAGATTGAAAATGACATGAAGGCCCTTTGTACACAGGCAGGAAAATGTGGATTAATCCCACATTTTCCTGCCTGTGTAAACAGGGTCACATACTACAGTAGAGAGCTAATCCAGGTCAAACCTGGCTTTTCTTTGCATAGCTCCTTCTGGCATCCTGGGGTTTGTAGTTTGATGATACACCAGTACACTTTGGCAGAGAAGGCTGTGACTTCTTGTAAAACTCCAAAGCCCAGAATTGTGTCTGAAAGAGGTTTGCAAGGGAGTTAGGCAAAGGAATGTTTCACCTGTCCTTGAAATCTCAAGTCTGTAGCTTCCAGTCAAGTACTGAACTTAAATATGAAATGTTCAATTTAAATATCTTAGAAAACAAGCCCAGATGTAATTTGTGAAACTGTCGGCAAAGGCCATTATTACTCCGAGGGAAAACCTCACCTACTTACTATCTTCCTTCGTATGTATGATCTCCCAGGTTTTCAGGCATCTCGGTCTCCCAGATTTTCAAGCATCCCGGTCTCCAATAATCTATTTAGTTGGAGGATTCAAAAGATTTGGTTTGCCTATTTTGACACAGGGATTCGGATTTGGGAATCTTGAATTCATACCCAGGATTCGAGGATTTGAAGATTTGGTTAGCCCATCCCTACAATAATTGAATAAATAACCTATGTATACATAAGGTATATAGCAAGTTCCTCCATTTTTCTAAAATTTCCAAGCTTTATTCACTCGTTTTTTTTTATTTTTTTGAAGGGAAAAGCCAGATACCTTCATTGCCAGATCATTGCACCCTAGTGTTTTCAGTGTAGTCCTGCACGTCTGTGCTTCAGACTACACTTATTGTGATTTTTTGATAGAAAAAAGGTCAGTTGCAATGTAGTCAGGCAAAGAGTTTGTTGAAGCTACTCTGCTTTTAATTCATTAGAAGCTTCCTGTTTTCAGATGTTGCTTGTTTTCTTGCTTACTGTTGAGCATAGCTAGAGATTAGCAATTTAATGCTTCTTATTCATCCAACTTCTTTTCCCCACAAAAGAAGGATGTCTTTCATTATTTTTGCTGGGGTGTAGCTGCAGTTCTTTTATCACTGTCAATCTATCAGTATAGCTTAGTGATATTTCATTTACTGAAGAAGCCTTAGAAGTCTATTAGAAAAGAACAAAGTATAAATACTTAAAATAAATTATTAAAAACAACAACAACAGAAACACAGTTCAGAGAAACTAGTACTGAAAAGGCTTGAAAATACAGAAGAGTAATTATTGGGTGATATAGATCTTTATTAAGTACTCTCTAGTATGAAACCAGTCTTAAATGCTATGCCATTGTGTATTTTAGTGGATTAAGTATGAGCTTTTAATAAGAATTTTTGATATCAAATCTTGGTTTAGCTGTAAATTCCAAAGCAAGCTGCAGTGGTCCATATCACACAGTTTAAACTACAGATACACAAATATTCACTATCTCTTCTTATTTAGATATTTGTCTTAGAGTATGTGAGGGAATTATTGTAGCCAACAAGGCTAGCCCAAAACATTCTGCTGGCTAGGGCAAAGGACAAGATGGAAGTCCCCTCCATTCCATGTAGAGAAACAAACCTGTCTGGATTGTACTGTTACCTTAAGAGTTGGGGGACATTGGGGTCTACTTACAATGCCAGCATTGTCATGTCCAGGGCAGAGCAGACAGTTAATCACCAAATGGCAAAGCAGGGTTTACTCACAAGGCAAGAGCAGAAAATTGTCCAAACAGAGTTTATGTTCCGAAGCAAACAAATCCAAAGGGCAAATCCAGGTCATAGTCAAACAAGCAGAGGTCCAAGGTAATCCAGATACAAAAGAACACGGCACAGGGCTTCCACAACTGTAAATATCAGTTGCTGAACATGAAAGGAAAGGGCCAGCTGAAAGCCTTTTATCTATTGATGCCATCACCACAAGTGTTCCTTCATTAGGGCTTGTTTGTTACTTAAAAGCACTGAGTGGCACAGCCCCACTTTCACATTGTCTCTCTTGCATGGTAAGCATCTGTGTTGTCTCATCCTCTGATATTTGTTCCCCTTGCTCAGGCCCCTGCTGTTGCTTGTTATCTTCTCTGAGCAAGCTTTTGGGGAAACTTCTGCCTCAGATTCAGAATCTTCCTCCTCACTGCCAGGGTCTCCAAGGCGGGACATGACAAGCATCTCCTTAGAAGATGGGGGAATTATAGCTCCAGGAAGCTTCCTAGAGGAAGGTAGCAACAGGATCTTTTCACCTATATATACCAGCACTAACTGTAGAGAGGACTCCAGTTAAAGTTAACGAAGCATTTTATTTGAATTGAGAAACACATGAGAAATCAAAAACTCTTAAGAACCATACAAAGTTATTGGAAAGCGAGGCAAGAAATGTTAAATAGAGAGAGATTGGGTGGAAAGAGTGATAGTGAAGAAGGAGTCACAGCAAAGTGGTTCAGACGGCATCTGAGGGTAGCATGGAGGAATGGCAGTCTGGGGCACCACATGCAGCATGATACATCCAACATACTACAAAAAGATGGGAGTCAAAGTTTTTATACCCTATTTCCTGCCCTGAAGGGGTGTGATGACAAAGACACAATGGGTTTTTTTCCATGGGATTGACAAAAAGGATCCAGAATGGGCTGATTGCGTAACTTTGGAGTGATAAAACATTGATGGGACATGTAACAATCTCTTAATGTTTTGTCAGGTAGGGTGCATAGGGAACATCTCCATAGCGTAAAATCCAAGGATGGTTTCTGATTGCTCACTAATCTGGTCAGTTTGTCTTTCATTGTTTTCAGAAACGCAAAGAGTATGAAGTGGTAAAAGGATTATCACAAACCTGCCAGCATTGGGTTTTCTCGCCTAATCCTCTCTGGACTTATGATCCTGAATATATCTCGGGTCAGTGTGACCCTGAAACACATTCTTCAGTCAGCGTGACTTTAATTGTATTCTCCAGCCATTAATATATCCTATTTATGAAAATCACACACCTTGCAGGAATAGTGGTAGGGAATGGTAACAGAACCTTATTGCAACACTAGTAACATGCTTGAGGTAGCTGGCTATAGGAGGGGATTCTGAGCAGGACGTAATAGCTCACAGGAATTTTTTTCTTCCAGTGCCTCTGTAACACAATATTCATAGTTCAGGGGGATGTCTCACTCTGCCTAATGGTAAAGCCAAAACTTGCAGCCAGGTGAAAAGGTAAACAGATCTCCTACACCTTTAGTGGTTATATAGAAGGAGACCTTTAGCAGGTCTCATCTGAAAAAAGTGCTACACTTGCTGAAATTCCCTTGAAGCTACAGGAGGCTTATTTTTATTCACACCTGGCTACCCTGATAGGAATATTAACATAAACTGAACTGCCCACAAATACAGCCATGGTGGTTGGGGAACTAGCTACCAGAACCACAAACTGTATCTGTATGCAAATCCAGATTAAGACATAATGAGCACTGAGACCATTTCAAGTTTAAGAAGCCTTGTGTTATTCTGACCGAATTCTATGTGCATTTTTATCAGTCTAGAGGTTCTGCATGATCGGAGTTGTACACTTGACTTGTGCTTAAATCTGAAACTCCATGTTCATGTATATGATATGATGGACATTAATGCTGATACCATCACTGTGGAATAGCTGTTCACATTAAGGAGGAACCATAGTGGGCATTCACCATATAAGAGATACCTTTTGTGGAAGAAAGTAAAGTCATGGTTCAAAATAAGTTTTGTTCCGGTGGGTGGTGGTGGTGGTAGTGATGATGATTTTTATCCTTATTCAGTTCTACTGATTTCTATCAGAGAGAATCACACAAAGAACTTTGTCATGGAAATGAAATGAGACTTGTTATCAGTGCTTAATTTTGGTTGTTCACAATACCCAGAAGGAGTGGATCTATTTTTAAAAAACTACATAGATATTAGATGACACAGTAAGAGGGCTGTAAATTCATGGTCTTCTGAGGACTTTGAAGGTCAGGCATAATACAGTTTAGAGGATTTGTTTTTGTCGTTCACAGATGGCAGTGTGTAGGTTGCCTACAGAAGTCTGGTATTGTCTTCCTTCCTGAAGTATTACTGCTTTAAGGCTTCAGCACAATGCTATTTTCAGCTCTGCGATGAGATGATTATAATGTGAAATCATGCTGCGTGACCAACTTGCCAGGTGTTTGCTGTTAAGTTCTGTTATTTGTGGAATGAACAAGCAATGTGAGGAAAAATTGAGATAACACAGGCAGAAGGTTCTCAATGGCAGACTGAATGCCAAGAATTTTTCCTTGGTTGGAATGAATACTATTTTCATCTGAGTGGGCATATATTCTGATACAAATTTCTGCTTAGAACAACAAAGTCGACCAATACAATCCGAAACTGATTTTGCCCATCAAAGTTCAACTTGAAGTTAGTTGTCTAATCTTTTGAGACCTGTTTTCTTACAATCTCTATAACAAGGAATGGAGTCACTGACTTGTAAATGCATCTATTGTAACCTATATGTAACAATAAATGAACTAAACCTCTCCCATTGATCTTTTGTGTTTGATTAAGTCATATGGGTAAAAAGCTATCATGAAGATTCTTCAGCCTCTCTTTGGAGACATGGAAAATATGTAAGATATGTTGGCTTAATTGCTTTCCTCTTTAGAACTCTCTAAACATGAGAAGTGGGCCAGCTCAAAATACATACATTTTGACACTAGGAATTTCCCTGTCTCTTTATCTGAAGCTTCCAAAACAATAACAAAACTCTAGCACTCTCCTTTGGGTTTTTAAAAGATGAACAGGCCCGTGTGTTGGCAAACCCACAGAAAGAAAGAATCTCCCTCCCCTTTTTAAAAAAGCCACCAAATAATTTACATGCCCCTAATAGTTCAATGAAATATGGATTATATTACCTTCTGTGGTTCAGAGGAACTAGGATGAAAAACATAGGATTGTCCCAAAGTGCTTAAGGTAGTGGTGTGCTTTTGTAGATATATCTCCTCAGAAGAACAAAGGATTCAAAGACAGCAGAAGAGTCTAAAACCACCTGAATATGTCATATTATAGTAATGAAATCTCAAGATGTGGTGAATCATGTCTGCTAGACATGAAACCAAGACAAACAGCAAGGGAAGAACTCTTTGACCCTCTGAAACAATCCATCCAAATGTTCTAACATCACTAAATTCATGAACAGGCAGACCTACACCAGTGGCTGTTCTGGGAGGGGAATCTAGGACTTCACAGTTCAAAAAGTAACTTTTATCAGCTCTAATCCCTTTGTATGATGGGATCTACCAACCATTTCAGGTCTGAATTCAGCAGTTTCACCTGGCTCTCGTACAGCTAGTTCTTAACAAGAGACAAACACTGTATATAAAAGAAGACAGGATAAGGGCTGGGTAAACATTGTACTGATTAGTGTCATCAACCTGCTGGTGTTTCATCTGTTTTAAAGATGAATGTTTCTTTTATTTTTCTCTGCAGTGGAAGTGTGCTCCCAGGAGGCTGTTTTCAGTGGTATGTGTCCATTCTACCTTAACAGAATGAAGCTGGGGGGAACCACCCATGATTTTCCTTCCACCTCTTCTTGTCTCAGTTTTGAGTTTGGGAGAGAAGGAAAAAGCTGCATAAATGTTTGAAACTCCTACTTTTCATCCAAATCAACCAAACCCCTTCTCTTGCTTTCCCCTTCTCCCTCCCTTGAAATCTCTTCCATTTAGCCCCAGGACTTTCTTTAATCTGTATGGTTGGATATTGTGATCTAAATTTCATAATTCCCCAACTAACAAAAAGTGAGAGGTAGTTCTTAAAAACACAAAGAGAACTGGGCTTTGGGACCAGCTAGGAAATGTAAAATTGGTTGGCCCTTTAGCACTGTCTCTTGTGTAATTAATTAATAACTTAATTCAGGAATTAATCCAATGCTAGAGTTCCAATTTATGTCAATCACTTTAGTTAAAAAGAAGATTTGTTTTTCATTAGAAAAATTCCCAACCTAATCAACAACCTAACTGATTTTAACTAGTTGCTTCCTATCTCTGGGCTGGTGTCATATGCACAGATTAAATATTTTCCTTCTGTTTTCCAATTATGCTGTTCCAGTTGATTGCTTTGTAGTTTTATTTTTATTTTTTTGCTACTGTCATATACCAGTTCTTTCATTCATATAATGAGGAGAACAGCAAGACTTTTAAGAGATGCAGTGAATAATGGAGTTCAAAGTAATGTTGACATATTAAAACCAGGCTTGCCCAACATGAGGTCCACCAAACTGATGTTGCCTCCCACTTGCTAAGTGTGGTTGCCCCAACTCTTGACTGGGGGTTGTAGCTTGATCAGAGCTTGAGAAAGTTACTTTTTGGACTATTAGAACCTCATACCAGCATGGCCAGAGTCCAGCTGACAGGCCACAGATGACACACACCCTCATATTAAGACCAAGGCCAGGCCTGCCATTGGACAGAGTGAAGTGGATGAATCTGACCGCAGCTGCTGCTAGCTATTCCTTCTGAATTTGTGGCTCATCTCCTCTGTTGTAGGATGGAGCTATGTAAGCCAGAAAGCCCTCCTGGGACTCCTAAATGGACCATCTGCAACAAGTCTGTGGAAAACACAGTCTCATTGCCATGAGACTTTCACCAAGATGGTGACATGAGATTCAACTGCCATGTAGTCAGACTTTGGACCAGGAAGAATGCACCATCATGCCCTTTTCTTCATATGTCAAAAAGTTGTGGGCAAACCCTGATTCACAGAATCTTTTTCACATCACACAAGGTAAGCCAACACAATCTCCATCATAATAGCTGAGCCTATGGGGGTGCTTTGCATTAGTATTCTTGCATGCCAGGAGGTTGGACTCAATGGCTCTTGTGGTCTCTTCCAATTCTATGATTCTGTGATTCTGTGGTAGACCATTTATATGGCTATTTCACTACTTACTCATATTTATGATTGGATTTGTATGATTTTGAACGAACCACAGAACAAACCATTGTTCACTGAGCCTGGCTGTCATTGGCATATTGTGATTAGTTCCAAGATGAAACTTTTTAATCTTTTTCCCTACAGAGTGTCAGAGATCATGGAATCATCTGTTGAGCAGTGCACATATTGATGTTGCAATTTCTAGATGTAATTTCTTTCCCCATTGAACATGTTCTCTTCACACATAGCAGGAATATATCCAGAAAGATACACTGGAATACTATACCATCATCCACAGTATGTAAATTTACATATACTCCACTATATAGCAGAAACACTAAGAAATCCTGTTGGTGAACTGCAAAGATGTGTAACAGGACACAGGCAAGAGTAGCCAAGGCACATTGGTGCCCAATGTACATCAGAACTGATGTGGTATACATTGGGACCAATGTGATGCACATCCCATTGCTAATTGGTCTTATTCTTCATCAGTCCAATTGTGCCACATCACTTTGTTGACTCTGTTATGTAGTAACATAACAGCAACCCTATCCTGGATAAGGATGTTATGGAACTGCCCAAATCTAATCCTTTTAGACATTAAGTTCATTTACAAAGACATAATTTCCCAAGAGGATTCTGGGCAATGTTTATATGTGGAAGACTTTCTCATATGTGCACCAACATGTTGGAATCAAAAGCCGGTGTCCTTTTTAGAAAGGATGTTTTAAATAACTGTTCCTTAGTTGTTGTTGTTGTTGTTTTAAAAAACTAGCGTATTTATCCGGTGTTGCCTGGGATTTTATTTTCTCATAGGTAACACTTATTAGAAATACCTTAGGAATCACCTTACCTTACCTTAGAAGTTAACTGCAGTTGAAATACACAGTTTTGAGATCCTGTCTCTAACTCCCCAAACTGTGTTGTTCAGTATCTGTCACTTCTGCCCATATTCCCCAATCCAATCTGTATTCAGAGTTGTTAACATACAGATGTTGGGTTCATGAGGGGACTTGCTGCTAGGCCTCATCTCCATAGCAACCAGCCTATTCAGAGCTCTCTGGCTGAGAATTCGAAAGGTCCCTCCCTGAAGTGCCAACCCCAGGATTCTACAGAATCTTCACAACAACACAATCATATGAGTCTTCTCGCCTCACATAGCCAATCATACAAGGTCTGCGCTTGCCTGGTGCAGACAAACAGACAAGATCACTCACAAACTTTTATATAGTAGATAGTATGTATTTTTGAAACCATTTTAGTCTTCTCTGTAACTGTGATTCTAAGGGCCTTTCTGCACTACATTGTTATAGCGCTATTATTCCACTTTCAACATCCTATGGAATTCTGGGGTTTGCAGTTTCAGGAGGGGCCTCTGGCTGCAAACCCCAGGATTCCATAGGATGTTGAAAGTGGAATAATAGCACTATAACAATGTAGTGCAGAAAGGCCTTAAGTGCTGTATACTCCACATTAATAAACATAAGAAAAAGAAAAGATAACAAGGGGCTTTTCCTTCTATCAGTGCAGTAGCTTTCAGTTCTCAAATTGTAAATTACCCAAGAGAAAAGCAGAAATGTCTCTGTCTTTCAAGATGTTCAAAAAGGGAATATCACGTCAATATGATTTCGTAATATGTCAATTTATTTGTCTTGAGTAACTTTTAAATGGTGAAAACTCATTCAGTTTATTCTGGAATCATTCTTAATCAGTCAAAATTCATGTTTAATGGATTGAAAGAGATCTTTGGATGGAAATACAGAATATGACTAAAAGAATTTTGAAATGCCAAATAATTAAGATGCCTGAACTATTTTTGTTAAGAATTTGGAGTGATGAGGTTAAAATTGACAAAAAATATCAGAAACTGCTTCAATATATACCGTTGGCTTCAACACTTGTCTATGCAAAGTACTGGGAGAAAACTGAGATCTCATCAATAACTGAATGGTGTAATAGACCTATGTCAATTGTAGAGATGGAGAAATTGTCTGCCAAACTGTAAGGAACTTCTGATGAAGAATTTATTTCAGATTGAAGATGTTTAATAGAATTTTTAAAGATACATGAAGGTGATTTGGTAATTTTAGGGTTTTGAACTTGCTTAATGCTGTGTTCTTTTTTTAAAAAAAAAACTGTTGTGGTATATTATTATCCTGAGAAAGATGCTGAGAAAAAATTAAATATGACTATAAATTGTTACTATAATATGTTTAAGACAGTGTTGATTTGATTAAAGGGAATAATAATATAGTGGAATTCAATAATAGTATTTCAATATAGTTAATTATATTGATTTTTAAAGTGGAAATTTATGGAATATAAGAAATTTAGGAAGTTTAGAAATTAAAATAGTCTGAGAATATAAATAAAAGGAACAACAAATTTAAAACAGTAGAAAGTAATGAATCTAAGTACATTTTCATATCTTGGAGCTGTTTGCAACAAGTGTAGGAGCCTTTTTTAATTAGATATAGTTTTTGTTGTTTAGTTTAGTATAATTTGATTATTAGTTTATTTTAAGTATGGTATATATGTATACAATTTTTTTTGTATGTTTAGTGTAAATGTATATGTAGGTTGATTTGTTGTTTGTCTTCATTATATATTGGTTTGGCTGTTTGTTTTTTGTTTTGGATTGAAATGGATTGAAAGATCTGTGAAGATGGATGCAAAAGTCACACTGATACCAAAAATCAGAATACAGATTACAAAAAGAATCATTTTATTACACTTTGCCAGTTGAATTACCATGAGGTTTCCCTTATAAGAGCCCTTCACCTTATAGGTAATGAATTGGATACAAACTTATTAATATTTAGAGAAAACACATTCAGATCAGTGGGACTTAAGGCATTCATGACTATGACTAGGTAATAGAGTCATTGGAGGAAAGGAGAAGGAGAATGCAGCAAAGAAGGATAAAAATTGCAACACAATGATGAGTACTTAAGGTTCCATGGAGTCTGGTTTTTTCATGACTTGCTTAGTGTAGCAATAATTATATTTTTATTAGATGACCAGAAAAGAAATCAGTTTTTATTTTAAAAGGGGCAGTTGTGGTTCTTCCTGCCTGATATGGGAAGAAAAGAGCCATCCCCTCACCTTATACCTGTTGCCTATCTCACCTTCCTGCCTTCTCTACACCTGTCTCCAGTGATGTAGACTTGAATTGATTCACTCAGACTCAAGTCAGACTTAAGTCACTTCAGTGACTCAACTCAGACACGACTCGGCAATAAATGATGCACTGACTCGACTTGAGACTTGTAAATTTTTAGTAACTGACTTGCTGCCCTTGGTTCAGTATCATGACACTTTCATCCAGAAACCTTAGGACTTTGAACAATGCTTCCATCTCTTTTTGCCTACTGATCATGTGACAATCTGTCTAAAGCCCAAAGTATGGGTGTGTTTCTCAGAGTGAACAGCAAACGGGTAAGGCAATGGGCTTGAGGCAGGCTTGAGGTCTGCTCAGAAGCTTGTCCCTGCTGCATATTGGAGGGGTTTTCTAAAACATTTCCTAAGAGCAGAAGACAAAAACTCACCTCCAGAGTGCAGGGTACATTTCTCAGAGAGAAGCAGCAAATATGTCAGGCAATGGGATTGAGGAAGAAGGATCCTTCCTTCTAAAGCTTTTGAAGCTTCACTAATGAGGAGTAAGAAGGATCCTATTCCCTACTTCTGAAGCTGCAGACTCTTTTATGCCCATCAGCTCAAAAGCTTCCAGTTTTGTGAAGCAGGAGTAAGAAAAATCCTATTCCCCACGTTGAAGGTGCAGACAGAAAAATCACAAATTTGGATGACCTACTCTGCTTAAATTGTTAAAACTGACTTTATTCAACTTTGTCCAGAAATTCTGGAATATAGATTGGGGTATAACGTTGGGTCCTGGACTTGAGACTTGACTTGAGACTTGACTTGAAAGTATCTTCAAGGACTTGAGACTTGAAGGTAGAGACTTGAGATTTGACTTGAGACTTGGAGTAAAAGATTTAAATACATCACTGCCTGTCTCCATTACAACATGCCCACCTTGTTTTATCTCTCCTCTCCGATGTCCATTCTCTTGCAGTAGCAGTGATACCCCTGCCTTCACCTGCCTGCTTGCCTACTCTATTCTTAAGGGAGTTTTGTACAACTCTTTTACAAGTCAGGAAGGCAGGCAGCAACATGAAGGGAGAAGGAAGACAGGGTTGTAGGTGCAACTGCAGCTTTGCCATTGGGGGGAGCCTGGCACAGGGAAGAAAACAGGGAAACAAGTAGGGAAGTTGGAGTTGCAGAAGTGGAGTTCAAGGTGCATGACAGGAAAGGTGTCTGCACAACATGAGGAGAAAGGAAGTGTACAAATGTTGGAATGGAAGGCAAAGGAAGAAGTTATAGCAAATGTGTAAGATGACCAGAGGGAGCAGAAAGGAAGCAAGGACCATAAGAGGTGCAGTGAGACGAAGCAAGGAGGTAGAGAGTGGTGGCACAAGGTAAAGCATGGAGAGAAGGTGAATTAATATGTTGAGGGTACATTAGGGATGGGCCAACTGAATCCTTGAATCCATGAGTCCACGAATCCTCAGCAAGGATTCAAGATCTGTGAATTCAAACCCCTGTGGCAAAATAGGCAAATCAAATCTTTCAAATCCACTAACCAAAAAAAGTTTTGTTTAAAAAAAGTTTTTAAAAGTTTCAACTTTTTCTTTAAAAAGTTGCTTTTTAAACACTTTTTAAAAAAAGGATTTGAAAGATTCAAGATTCGTGAGATTCGTGAATTCTCAGAACCTTGCAGGGATTCAGAAAATTCTGGATCCGTCCAATCCCTAGCATACATACTTAGGAAGCCAATTAATAATGTGCATAATACAATAATTTGCATGATATGCAGATTGGGCACCTGGATTAGAGGGGCTGGAATACATAAAAAATTCTATCTAGAACTAACAGGAGGCCAGGAGATTGAATGGAAATTTTTAATATCTCAAAAATTACCCACTAGATGGCTCCAGTCTTCCAAGCATTCAAGAATTAAGCCTTCTTCAAGCTCAATTTAGGTGAAAATGCTATCTTCTCTAATAACTCTTGATATGGTCTTGTGCTTTTTATATATAGAAAGTGAAACATAGGTCAAGTGGAATCCAGCACAGAATCATGGAAATCACCAAATTCCTACTTACCATCAGCTGTTCAGACCTTGTGACTGAGAGTAGAATCAATTTTATTGGATTAATTTGTAATCATATTTGAACGCCAAATTACAATTGATACCTCCTATTTTAAGCAGCTTTTTTTTCCAGACTGACCAGCTTCCTTCCTCCTTCCCTCTCCCCATCTTTTTCTGTTTAAAATCAAACTATCCAGCATTTGTTGTTGTGCTTTCAAGTCATTTCAGACTTATGGCAACCTTAAGATGAACCCATCATGGGATTTGCTGGGGGCTGAGAGCGTATGACATGCCCAAGGTCACCCAGTGGGTAATCAGTAATTAAATAACTTGACATAAAGAAATAAAAAGTGGCCTTTGACAGGCAGAACAGTAGCAGGTCTAATTCAAATATAGTGGAATCAAGTTAAGTACCATTACAGTCAGCACACTGGTCCTCAGGAATATGGATGAAAAAGCTGAAGGACTCTGTGCATATTGGAAAGGGTGAGAGATGAGGAGAGAATTGGCCTACGGCTCTTTGTCTGTTGAATTTCATCTCTCTCTTGTCATTCACTTTTCCTCTTCATTGTAGGGAGAAGCATGGGTAGGAGTAATAGTAGAATTTATAAAATACCATCATTATTACACATGGTACTGGGTGCAAATGGGATGATTTTGAAGATTCATTACCATTATTTTTCATTCCCCTTGTTAGGGGGATACTGATGAATCCCTTGGAAGCAAGATAGAAAATGTAACTATAGTTATTTTGCCTGGTGTTGGTGTTCAAATGCATAAGATGAGATAATTAAGTTTTAAGTAGTTATTTTAGAATTTAGAATGCTCCACTAACCTTTCTGGCTCTATACACACAGTAGAAATCTCATTTCATACACATTCCATTGTGGCCTCCATCTCATTTTTCCATGCTGGTTTGGCCTTTGAAATAAATATTCTTTTATCTTTCCTCCTTCCTTTGTTCTCCTTAAGTTAGGCTAACTGAAGTACCCCTACCTTGGTTTCATGGGTTCTTTGCACACTTCATAAGCATGTGTCATGGATCGCACATATCTCTGTATTAAACCATATACTATTGCTGTTATGATCTTGTAGGCTTTTGAACATCATTCCTCCTCTTGCCTTGGTCATCACTGGTGTCTCAATGTTATAATCTCTGGATGCTCTAGGCACTAGGATAATGTTTATCATTCTCAAATCTATCCCCGTGAAGGCTTTAGGTTTACAATGAGGATAGAAAGATTAATTCACATAACCACCCACACGTAAATGCTTTTTCTGCAAATATGTTGCCAGCAGATGGTGGCATTTTCACTGAATATGGACCTACTGAGACTTTCTAAATTGGCATATCATTAATGAAGTTCATATGGCTGGAAGTACATGGTGCACGCTTTGCAGTAAATATCTATGAATGGTGAGGAATCTGTGAATGCAAACCAAAAAGAGAGTGACAGATTGATGGGTTTAAATGTCAAATGGAATATATTTTCACTGTACTGGAGCTACAGCGTAGATTAGAAAATGGGGCACGATGACTTATTACAAGAACAATATGACTGGCACCTAGCATATTAGTGACAGGTACATACAGAAGAGTGCATATCTTCCATTTGGATGGAGTATAAGTGGATTGTTCTTTTGACCTTGTGCTTCATCCTCAGACCTCTCCCCTCAGCAGTTGTCAAACTCAGTGTAAAGGGGAGGAGGAGGTGATTCAGACCTTGAAAGAGCAGCTGGACTCAGTTCAGTGTGGAAGGAAAGAAATGAGAATATGCTCACAGGTAGTGCCCCACTTTTCCTTCTCCCAAGAGCCCAGAGCAGCAGTATTTTCATAGTGTGATTGCCTCTTCCCTCCCTCTCCTTCCTTCTGGGAAAGATGCAGCAGTAGCTTCTCCTGAGATTTGATAGTTTTTAGAAAGTGAGAGTGGATTGATGGTGATTCTTGCTGCACACCATGGCCCTCCTAACAAGCAGGGCTGGAAAACCAGCCACAGAACTCCAGTAGTAACTGTTAGTAACAGTAACACAAAACTCCAGAATCCATTATTCCTGTGCTGTCTTGTCTCTCTTTCTCAAATGAAACAGTCATGACCAGAGGCAGACCTACAACTGTGCAGTTGTTCTTCAGAAATTTGTGCAGTTCTGGACAAATTCTGTACTGTACTCTCCCAAAGAAAGTATTGCCATCATTTGTACATTGTGTAATCTTTAAGTGTGTGCTACATTTCTGTCCTAGTTATCAAATCAAAATCAGGAACTGTACTTTTTTTGAACAGTTTTTGCTTTTGAAACTTGAAGTCACACAAAATGGTGTGATGCAATGACTGCCATTCTAGACCCCAAGGAAATGTGTGGAAAATCTTTAGGATCCATAAAGTTGGAAGGGAGAACTTGGAATATTAAACTGCAGCCTTTGAGAACTTTAGTCACAGCATAACAATTTTTTAAAAAACCCTCATTTCACTATATAAAAAAAGAAATTTGTGCAGTTCAGAGTAAAACTGCCCAAGTTTCTTGGAAATGCACAGTTTTTGAATGTTGCAGTCAGATTTCTATCCTTTGTGAGGAAAAAAAAAATCCTGAATGTTTGGACACTATGGAAAGAAATACTAACACCTTTTCTTTGACATCTGCTAGAAAGTGAGAAAGTCAAAAATTTCCATCCATAGCACAAATAAGATGGCCCAGAACCAGAACTGATATGCTGTCCATCTATTCATCCATCACTTTATTTATACCTTGCCTTTCTCAAGGTGGCTTGCGGAAAGGGAAAAAAATGCAATAAAACACATGTATTTAAAAACATACAAAAATTTGATTAAAACAGTGGTAAATACTGAGATAATTAAACCGTTTAAAAATCTTACTTTAAAACAAAGTTTTAAAACAGTATAGCACCATAGAAGCCTTTTTCTTGTAAAAAAAAAAATCTATTTCCAAAGACTTGTTGGAAAAGAAAAGTCTTAACGTCAAAAAGACAAGAATGAATGTCCTCTCCTAGCTTCCTGAGGGAGGGAGTTCCAAAGCATGGAACCAGCCACAGAGAAGGTCTTTTCCTGCATTCCCACCAACCATGCTGGCAAAGGCAGTGGGATCAAGAGAAGTGCTTTCTCTGAAGATCTTAAAGCTCAAGTAAGCTCACATGGGCAGATACGGTCCTTCAAAGGTCACTTCTCCTTTGTTACAGTTCCAAATTTCTAGCTTTGGTTTTCTTTATTTGTTTGAATGTTTTGGTGGGTTTGGGCCAAAAAAACTGGGGGGTACATAGCTTTGGGTTGGGCCAAAAAAACTGGGGGGTTCATAGCTTTGGGTTGGTCCAGTTGTCTTTGGGGGCAAGGGGGAAGTGTCCCAGGGGGAATAATTTGAATCCCATAGCCCAAATTTTCCCCACCCATGGTATAGCCAGTGATGAACTTCACAAAAAACTCATTTTTGTGATTGCTGTAATGGGCTAACATAGCTGTCCCTCTGCTGTTTTATGCAGTATACTATACAAGCAAAATTGTCTCCCTGTTTTTTTAATATATTCTTTTCTAGCACATTGCTTTGGGCTAATCACATGCTACATATTGTGAAAATATGCAGCTTTCATGTCTTGTCTTCTTACCTAGCACTTAAACCATCACAATAAAGGCAGGAGACTGTCTGTTACCTGGATGAATCTGAGACATGATTCTAAAGAGTCCACAAGAACCATAAGGATGAAAAGAGCTTGCATGAGCATAACTGTGAGGTCTTCTATAAAGCATAGAATTATGACCTGCCTGCTCCCAAAACCACGTGTGTGTCCCCTATATTCCCACTGCCACTCCTCAAGTTAATTCAGTTACTGCTTCTGTAGTGGTAATGGCATATGACAGAGATCCTAATTATGGCTGTAGTGTTGTAACTCTCTGCTAATTTTCTTCTAAAAGGAAACAAAGTATACTTTCCACATTGTTTCTTGCTTCAAATAAATCTTATAAAACTACACAGTTTTCAAAGACTATTTGCAGTTGAGGACTCATTGCACAAAATTATTTTTATTTTTTAATTCTTCTCAACTCTACATCATGGATAGGAGGGAGAGCAGTGGGATCTTGAGCAGCTCTTCAGCTAGATCACAAAGAGGGGCACGAGATGAAAACCTTCCTCCTACTGCAGCCCTCAATGTGTACATATGTCCCTACATTTTATGCCACCCCTGCTGAAACTAGATGTGGCCCTCAGAGCTGAAAAGTTTGTGCACCCCCTGCTAAAGATGCTCAAGTAAGAGATGACTGAGGCAACTGCTCAGTGATTCCTCTTGGGGAAATTCTCTTAATATATCAAAGGCCTTCAGGAATTATCTTGTAAGAGGAAGACCACTAGGACCACCACTCTCTCAACCCCTGCCAAGATTGTTGTGGTTGAGAGAAAAGTCTGGGAAGCAGGTTCAAGTCATTTCTGGTCTAGTCTGGATTCACTGTTTGCCTTTTAGGCATGTCACTCACAGCCTTGGCCTCTCATCTACTGATAGTTCCAAAATTTAGGAGGCCACTGGGGACATGGTTATATTCCTCTTCACAGTTCTCCACTAATAGCACCTGTCAAGAAAGAGACAAAGGGCAGGCTGTACAGACAGAATTGTTCCTTGCTCACAGGGCCAGCCCAAACATTGGAATGGCTGAAAGAAAGGACAAGGTGGCTTCCGAGTCATTCCAGATTACAAACTAGATAGACTAAAAGTTAACTTTTCTTTCAGCACTATGTCAAGACAACACTTTCTACTGTTTCTGAAGACAACAGGGCAGCTTAATGGTGGGGGAGGTCACATAGCACATACACTTGAACATCTGCTGCCTCTTTTTCATGGCAGGGCGACCACCACTGATTCTAAGAGCAGTAGAATAGGAAGTACTTGGAAGGATGTGGATGAGTGAAACCAGAAGGGTATTGACAATTCTTTGTATTGTATGTATTGTATTGCGTGTATTCACAGTGGGCCTCTTGCTGGGGTGCAGGCTTTGCCTGCTGCCCAGTGAGACTAACTGTTGTTCATTCCTCCTTATGTTCCTACAGCATTCTAGAAAAGATCTGTAGCAGGGTAAGGAACCTTTCACCTGCAAAGAGGATTTGAACTGCAACACCCATTATTCCTTACTGTTGGCCATGGGTGCTGGAGTTTGTGGGAAGTCAAGTCCAAAATACGTGGAGGACTGAAAGTTATTCTTCCCAATGTACGGAAAAGGCTTTGTGTGGTGTTATGAAATATTCAAAGGGAGCCATCACGAAAGGATCTTTTTTGATTTGAGTGGATCAAATAGATTACAAATAGATTACTATTAGCTGCTACTCCAGGTTTCCATTTTGATGCAGAGCGGAACTAAACTCTTTCCCAAAATACATGAATATATATCAGCACTTGCCACTTTTCTCTTTTTACAGATTACAGCAGTCAGCAAGCAATATCCAGAGAACACTTCTGGGATGGATTTCATTATACTGGCTAATTAATGCAAACACAAGGAGGGAGGCATCATTATGGGGAACCATTTGCAATCTGAAGACTATAAAAACCCAGACTCTCACACCCTTATTTATCCCAAGTACTGCTAGAGCTGTTTAAAAACAAAACTTCTTTGATTAGAAAGTTAATTTGAGAAATGAGATGTAATACCATATATAGTAGTAGGAACATGGACTTTATGTCTCCAGTTTCCTGCTGTGGTTTGGAGTTATAAAAGGTTAATGATCTCCTGTGCAATTTTCTCTAACTGAAATGAAAGAAGCACACTAAATAAACACTAAATGGAAACAAACATCCGTCCACAGTGCAGTCAGTGAACAACACAGAGACACATACCATGTAGGCTTCTGGTAGCTGCTTAGTGACTCCAAAACCCTGAGATTCTTTTTTATTCTGTTTCTCAGTCCCATCTCCTAAGGCAGAAGTGGGCAACCTGTACACCTCTGAGGCTCATAGGTGTCAACAGTTTGTACCCATACACAGAGATAAATATATCATAATAAATACACATACAGCCTTCCCCCTGGTCACCTGCTCTTATGTACAAACTTTGCACTCGAGATAGTTATACAATAAAAAAAATGAAGTGGCTGTGACTCTGTAACCTAGAGCTTCCTTTTTTTTTTTTTTATCATATCTTTATCTTAGGCCATTTCCGCAGTACACTGGTGTTATAGTGCTGTTATTCCACTTTCAACCTCCTATGGAATCCTGGGGTTTGCAGCTTAGGGAGGGGCATTTAGAATTCTTATCCAGAGAGCTCTTTGGTCTCAGTAAACTACAAACCCCAGAATTCCACAGGATGTTGAAAATGGAATAATAGCAGTATAACGGTGTAGGGCAGAAATGGCTATGAACTACCTGTATGGTGCAGTGGTTTGAGTTTTGGACTAGGACTCTGGGAATCTAGGGTTCAAATCTCTACTCTGTCATCTTCTCTCAGCCTCAGAGAAAGGCAATGACAACCTTCTCCAATAAACTTTGTCAAGGGAATCCTGTGATAGGCTTGCCTTGAAAGCACACAACCACATAACAACAACTGCATATAGGTATCCACATTCAGTCTGTTACATTTGGTTTCCCCTTTTGAGTGCAAGACAGCAGAATCATGGCATCACACACTAGAAGGGACTCTAATTTAGTTCAACCCCCTGCCAATGCAAGAAGCCCACTGCTATAGCATCCCTGATAGATGGCTATCTAAACTCTAATTTAAAATGTCTAATGGCAGGGAGAGAAAATTTCTCTTGTTAAATAGCTTGTAACATAAAGAAGTTTAATCAAATTATCCTTTCGTCTAATTTGAATCCACTGGCTCAGCTCCTAACCCTCTGGAGGAACACAAAATAAATTTACTGCAGCATCTATGTGATAGTATTTGAAGGTGCCTGTACACTGCCTCATAACTGTCTCTTTTCCAGGTAAATCACAGTCAGTTCCTTCATCCTTTCCTCAAAGTCTGCAAGCCTTTTCACCATCTCCGTTGCCTTCATCTGGACACATCCCAGTTCTTATCATACTTAAACTGCAGTGGTCTCTGTTTATCAAATTTAAAGATGTATATATTTATTTACTTATATTCTGAAATACTTTCAGGGCTGCTTATGCAAGATAAAATAGGAAAAACAAATATAAAATGTGGCAGGAAGTATTAATACAAAATAAAGCTAGAGAAATTTAGTAAAAACATATTTGACTTATGCCCAGTAATATTACTATTGGTTGAGCTTCTCTGGGACAGATTTCATAGATGAGGCATTACAAGTGACAGAATTTTTGCTCTGGTCACAATGTACTTCACCTGGATGATGAGATAGCTGCTAAAAAGACTGAACATGGCCTCACAAGAAAGAAAGGGAACAAACATTCCTTCAGGATCTTGGACTCCAAGTCGCATACCATAAACACTATAATAATTCAAATATAAATACTATATTTGCTGGTGTATAAGGCCCTTTCCACACGCGGGCGAAGAAACAGCCGGAAACACGCTGAAATGGAGCTTACCTTAAACCGAGTAAGTCCATCGCCAGTGGAGAAGTGCGTTTTCGCTGCTCCACACTCGGCGTCCTGTGGCGCCCAAAATGGTGGCTTATGACTGGCAGAGGCTCTCCACCAACTGGAGAAGCTCGCCAGCTGGAAAGCCCGCCCCCGGCAGATCTGCAGGCACGCCCTTGCGCTCGCCTGCAAATCTACACCAGGCGCTGCAACAGGGCTGCACGCCCCGTGCTTTTTAAAAACCTCTGGAAAAGTGGTTTTTAAAAAGCATGCGGCGGCGCCACTTCCGGTCGCCCTAGCGCGGATTGGGGTGTGGAACTACGCAAAAGTAGTCCGCCCCAATCCACTTTATGGTGTAAACGACCTCCGTCAGAGGTCGCTCTGCACCGTTTTTTAAGCCCCGTATGGAAAGGGCCTAAGACTCACTTTTTTTCCTGAAAAATACTGTTTGAAAATGGAGTACATCTTATAGGCCAGTGTATCTTATATGCTGGCAAATAGTACTTTCTGGTGTATAAATTGGGTGCATCTTATATACCAGTGCATTTTACATGCTGGCAAATATGTTACATAAAACCATTCATTTAAAAATCTGCTAACACTTGGAGTTACACTTAGGGCCTTTCTGCACTATACTGTTCTAGTGCTATTATTCCACTTTCAACATCCTATGGAATCCTGGGGTTTGCAGTTTATGGAAGTGCATTTAGACTTCTCAGCCAGAGAGCTTTTGGACCTCAGTAAACTACACACCCCAGAATTCCACAGGATGTTGAAAGTAGAATATTAGCACTAGAACAGTGTAGAGCAGAAATAAGCAAGAACTTGGAAATGCTGTTTAAAAAAACAACAACCATACAGTTCCAAGAATCCTCAAGCCAGCAAAGACAATAGGCATGCTAGCTGGGGTATTTGACATGTTGTGGTCCAAAACAGCAACTGCAATAAACTGGTAACTTGTGAATTCCTGTCAGAGGCAATCAAATAGATTTAAAAAATGGGTAGCCATTGTTATTAATCTTGCAGCTTATTTCTGATATCTGTGTACAGTTTCTGAACAATCTTCAAAGCCAGCTCCCACATACCACACATCACCATAACAAACTGAGGGCCATCAAATTAGAACAAATGGAGCTTGGAAGCTTGTGACAGTCCATCGTGTCACTGGGTGATCCTGGGTGCATCACACACTCACAGCCCCAGAAAACCCCATGATAGGTTCACCTCAGGGTCACTGTAAGTCAGAAATGACTTGAAGGCACACAACAACAATATAGAATCCTCAGTCAGGGAGCACCTCTGATCCCTCCAATCAAATAGCAATATAGTAGTTATATTTCTATATCGCTTATCAGTGCTAAGCACTCCCTAAGCAGTTTACAATCTGTTGGCTAATTGCCCCCAACAAGCTGGGTACTCATTTTACTGACCTACAGAAGGATGGAATTCTGAGTCAACCCAGAGTCCAGCAGGATCAAACTTACAACTTTGTGGCTGCAGTAACAGGATTTAACCACTGGGCCACCAGGGCTCAAACAAGAGATCCAGAGTGGTGTAATGGTTTAAGCCTTTTTCTACAACCCTAGAGATCAGGGTTTGATTCCCTGCGCAGCCATGGAAATTCACTGGGTGACCTCAGGTACATCACACACACTCTCAGCCCCAGAAAACCCCATGATACATTCACCTTAGGATCACCACATGTCAGAAATGACTTGATGGCACACAACAGTAATAAGGAGTGGGTGATTGTCAATGTCTCACTGTTTGCAATGATGAAATTTGGGAACTGAAGGAAATTTCATTTGGGAGGGCAGAATTCTAATTTAGAGACAACATCCCCATTCCCCCCCATTGACCCATATTTCTGAAAAACTCATCTCTCAAAATTCTATCTCTTCTGTGGTAACGTAAGTCTATGCAATTATTTCTCTGATACATAACCAACCAAAGCATGAGCCTTCATCAGGAAGCCACAATGGAAGACATTGTCAATGAAACCGTGAGTCACGACTTAAATTTCCATCTCAAACCCTTTATTAACATATTTATTAAAGACATTTCACAGCTTTGTGCTTCCCCACTTGCAACTGTCAGCCACGATAGGCTCTGCATGACATGAATGGCTAATAAGGCCAGTCAGGTGTAATGAGATGTAGCTGTACGTGTATAAATATGTGGCTAATTTCATGAATACTGGGAAGAAATTCTCTTGTCTTTCTTTTCTTCTGTTTTGGCAGTAGGAACATCAACAGTCCCATTTTTGGAACAATCTCTTCCTTCCGGAGCCCTAGCTACATTGTAAAAAGCTGCCCACGCTTGTCAAGCACTGATTTTCCTTTTAAGTGCTTATAAAGATTTATACAAAATGAAGGCAGGAAAGCAGGGTTTTCCCCCTCCCCAAGTTGCCATAAAGCAAAAATTAATTGCCTTGACAAATGAGAATATAGATAATGGCCAACAGAGGGGTCGTTTATAGGAGCACACGCTGTAGTTCACTTCTATTGCCTTCAGTCCACAAGGAACGTAATGCTTCAGGTCAGGTTTGGTTAAAAGCTGCAGACAATCTGCAGGAGATCCTCTCTCTTCCTTGACTCTGCTCTCTTGCTTACCATTGATCTAATCTGAACAGCACAAAGGGCAGCCTTGGATTCACTATTAGGAAGAAACACTTTCTGTTAACACAAGGAAGAGGTGGTGCTGATTAATCCAGTAGATCTATGGGTTTCTTTTTTAGAAAATCAGCATATGGTTGCTCAGGTAAGATTCCAAGTCACTTAATTGCAATATTTAACAAAATAATGTTTGTGAACAACTGATTGACTAGATTTACTGCATTTCGTTCTTCCCAAATGGTACTCAGTGCTGCTCACAGTAAGGATGGATGACAACAATGGTAGTAGCAGTAATAGTGTCTGTGGGGTTTTGTTCTAGGAACCCTCATGAATAAGAAAAAACATGAATACTCGCATCCCATAATGCTAAATGGTGCTGATCTGCATGCTTGTGGGTGCTTCAGAACATCCATGCACATGTTGCCACCATTTTAGGTACAGAACACATGGGTCCACTGTACTACTACTACTAAGTACCCACCCCATAAAATTCCCTTTTCTTAACAAACAGACATTTGCTAAAAGACCTCCTGAAGAGAAAAGTTTCTGTCTGCTAGAGGAAAGACAATAAGGAGGGATCCAGGCTGGCTTTCTTTGGAAAGGAGTCTCATTAACTAGAATCCAAGACTGAGAAAACTACTGTTGAAGCTGTGGTGTTCCATATATATCTTGCAGTGATGGACTAATTGATTTTTTTCATTATTTTAGACTGTCTTTTAGGGGAAATCTACCCCAAACATGGTACAGTGATGATAATAAAGACTAAAAGAGGAAAATTTAATTATTAAGCTGAGCTAGCTCCATCTACACAAGGGCACCCTATAAACTAGCTTGATAATACACCAAGACAAAAAATAAATCTTTCAAAATGTCATTTGCTTTTCGGAGTGCACAATGTACACTATCTGCTCTTCTTTAAAAAGGGGGGGGAATCAAAACCTTGACTTCTAAAGCTTTTTTTTTTCTGCCCCATCCCTCACCCCCACTGTAATTGTTTGTGTGATTTTCAGCTGCCTGAATGAAACTGCAGTTTGCCATCCCTTGACTTATGATGTCTCAGATTCAAACACTTGCCAGTTATTGGAGTAGGTATCCAGTGATAGAAAAAGATCTATTCTGAGATTCTGGAGAGCTGCTTCTAGCCAACATAGATAATAATTGATGGATCAGTGGTCTGGCTCAGTAAGGAAGTTTCTTGTGTTACTATATTTGTTCTGTAGCAGGGAACTTGAACAAGGAACCAGGTTTAAAACTTCATCCAAATAAATAGCAGCTCTTTCAGAGGTCTCATGGAGCATATTCTGCACAAGTGAAATAGTCCTTTTAGGGCTGCAAGGTCACACTATAGAGATGTGCCTACCTTATAATTGGCCATAGTTCCTGGAAGCCAATATTGTATCTAAAAACATAATTTGAGATAGATAAGAGAGAAAGAGATGGTGGGATGGATGGATGCATGGATGGAGAGGTATGTGTCAGCTTCATTGGCAGGCAAGCCCGACTTGTACCCCAAAAGCTAGTCTACTGCCATCTGATGTGATCATGGATGCTTTCCAGATTCATCTCTTATGAGGGAAAAAAGATGTGCTAGTGTGCTATCTTGCTGACATTTGGTGTCTCAGGTACCAAAATGTTTTGTGTCAGTACTGTTTAGTTGCTAAGAAAGGCTATGCATACAGAAAATGGAGAGCTTGGAAAAAATCCTCTATGTAGCTTGAGGAGTTCTGGAAGTGTGGTTCAAAAACCAAACTTCTGCAAATTCTGAGAAAATGTAAGCATGGGTAAATATTAAGGAGTCAGCTCTTCAGAAGGGTTGTGGGGGGGGGTTTAAGCAAAAGAAAACACTAGAATAACAATGCCCTCAAGTAACCTAAATTATCTCAGAGCTTAAGGAAAAAAAATGTTTTGGGATTAGAACTCTAAGTCTTCCAAGCTAACACTGGCTATACCCACAGAGCGTACCTCTTTTCAAGCTCTGAAACTTGGAAACGTTATATGGATAACAGATAGGATAGCATTTAACGCAATCAGTACAATCATGTATCACGAAATGCTAATGAATATTTTAAATGACTATATTTTCTCTTAGGAGAAACCCAGAATAGGGGGCCCAGGTCACTAGAGTCATAATATTCCTGGCAGACTTATCTTTGCTTATTGTTTGTTGAATCCAAAATACGCAGTAGTCACAGCTTTTCGTGGAAGCAGAAAAAAACAGCCGAGGACATTAGAAAAATACAGTCCATTAAGCAGCTGCTAGAATGATAGTAATGACAATAATTTGGTTGCCTTGCAGCCTATCATTATGTAAACACTGGAGAGTGCTTCAGATTAAAAGGGTTAAGCAGAAGACTTCCTCCCCCACGCCCGACCCTCTGCAAGACAATTCAGATGTGTCTGATATTTACAGACAGTTGGACAGCAGCTGAGGTTTCATTAAGAATCCCACATACGACCCAAAAGGAGCATCTCCCTTTGGTGTGCTTCCGGAAGCCGCAGGCAGCCCGAGCAGATGGGAGAAATCATCATCCACAGACCGTCAACAGGGGAACCTCAGGCCACATGCTTGAATTTTTCTCAATGAACCGCATACAAGAGAGGCATTCAGTCCATGTGACTGCAGCTGCTCAGTCCTCGGGGAAGAGGGAGGCTTCTGATTGGCTGGGCTCTTTCACAGGTTATTAACAGGTCACGCTGTGACATTAGTAGGCCGGAAACATCCCATCTCCCAGGAGGCTGAAACAAAAGCGAGAGAGAGGTTCCTGCTCATAATTCAAGCACAGTTCAGTGCTTACAGATTACACTACATAATCTGCTTGGCAACGAAACAAGGCTCACAGAGGCACCGCTATCTGATTTATTTATTTCTTCTCCTGCTTTCCATTTGGAATGCCAAGAAGGGCTCTTTTTACACACCAGTATCTTACTAACCTCAAAGGAAGGAGACGGCTGCTTCCCTGTTGCTTTTCAAAACTAGCCCCCGAGGTAAAAGAGCAATTCTGATGGTCGCCTGCCTGGCCTCAGATGTCCCTCCCTGGCTTCCTTTCCTCCTTACAATATCTTGGGCTCTGATTTTCCTAGTAACATGAATTGCTCAGCCAGTGATGTCAGCTGCAGCCCCAAAGTGCTGATTTTCTCTTGTTAGATAGAAATTTGACTTGATAAGGAGAAACAAGATGGGGGGGGGGGAGCCACAAGATCAGGTGCCTGATGCATGTATGTCACTCTTTTTTCATGCTGTTGACACCAGATTGACACCAGGTTAACATACAAGGCTGCCCATAGATCTATGGAAAGGCCTGAAACTAGCCATTATGATAGCCTAGAACTTTTCCTGTTCTTTCTACATACTGTGACTGTAGCCAGGGATAGATAGTGGGTTCTGTGTCAAAGAGGTTGTGAATCTCCTCCAGGCTTTCATGGAACTATCCACTGTGCTGAACCTTCAGAACAGAATAACTCCTTTAAAGTTTGGACTGAAAATCTGGAGTGAATTCAACTTCAAGTTTATTGCATTTTAGCAGCCAGCCATTGCACAAAATAAAAGAATAAAATGAGATAAAATGAGATAAAATGAGAAAGGATAATCCAAAAAGGAAGAAGAAGGAGCAGCGGGAGGAGCAACTGAAGAAGGAGTAGTGGGAGGAGTAACTGAAGAAGGAGCAGCGGGAGGAGCAACAGGAGGAGCAAAGAAGAAGACTTCGGGAGATAAACGAAAGGACAGAGGCTGAGGAGGACTGGAAGAAACAATATGATATAACAGAAGAAGAAGAAAGAGAACTTCATAGAGTAGGAGAAGGGTAGATGACTACTGAGTAAAATATATTCTTATAGATTATAAATGCATAGAGATAGATTTATATATATATAAAGCAAGAGGGTAGAGAGAGGGAAGGGAGGGGGAAGAGAGGGAAAAAAAAATATAGGAAAGAAAATAAATCGGGAGAGGGTATTGGTCTCTATGCCGGGAGTTGGCATACCTTCACACACACACCCCAGGACCATGGCTGGTCGTTTCCAAGGCAGAAGCGCTTTGGAGGAAGAGGGGGGACAAATGTTTGTGTGGGGAGGGGAGGGGAGGGCGGGAAGGGGGAGGGGAGTGGGAGGGGGGAAGGGAAGGGGAAGGGGAGCACCATCACATTAAAGAGCCAATGGGGAGTGGGATTAGAAAATTCAAAATATGAAAAGTGGAGAATAGATTGAGAATATCAACATTGAATGTGAAAGGTTTGGGGTCAATAATAAAGAGAAAAAGGATAGAATCGATATTAAAAAAAGATAAGGCCGATATAATTTTTTTACAAGAAACACATGGGAAAAGAGATAAAAAAAATGAGCTTAGATTGAACTGGGTAGCTATTTATGAGGAAGCATTTGGTACATCCAAATCAAGAGGAGTTGCAATAATAATTTCCAAAAGATGCAATTTCATTGTAACAAGTGTGGAGTTAGATGTAAAAGGTAGATATGTAATTATACAATGTGAAATAGATGGAGAAACATATGTCATAATGAATATTTACGCACCTAATGAGAAGCAAAAAGAGTTTTGTGAAGAAATATTTAATAAGATCAAAAAAATGAAAGGAGATTATACAATAATCGCAGGTGATTTTAATATGGTGATGGATAGATGGAAAGATAAATCAGATCCATCAATTAGAGATAGATATAATAATATAACAATTTTGAATAAATTAGTGAGTAGAAATGAACTGATAGATGTTTGGAGGCTAATAAAGGGTGAAGAAAAGAAATATACGTATTATTCATCAGTTCATAAAAATTACTCAAGAATAGATTATATTTTTGTTTCAAAGAATATGATACCTAGATTAATAAATACAGAAATTGAAACAATAAAAGTGACAGATCATGCTCTGATGAACTTGGATATAACTATGAAAAGGAATTATAGAGAAGCAAAAAGGTGGAGACTGGATACTAAGTTATTTAATTATAAGGAGATAGTAAATAAAATAGAGAAGGAGTGGCAAGAAATTTGGGATATAAACAATAAGGAAGTAACACAAGATGTATTGTGGGATACAATGAAGGCAGTGGTAAGAGGATTATGCATTAAAGAATCAAGCAAATTAAAGAGACAATTAGGAGAAAAAAAATTAAAATTAGAAAAAGAAATAAAGGAACTAGAGAATGATTATATAATAGAAAGAACTAAACAGAAATTGATAGTATTACAAGCAAAAAGAGATGAATTAGAAAAGATAGAAATGGACGAAGTTCAGAAAAATCTAATATACTTGGAAAGGGAATATTTTGAATATAGTAATAAAAATTCTAAAATGCTGGCTAAATCAGTACAATCAAAAAAAACTAGAAATATGATTGGCGTAGTTAAAGATAAATTTGGTAAAGAAAAAAGGTTGATGAAAGAGAAATTAAAAATATTTGAGGAATTTTTTCGAGAATTGTATTCAGCAGAAGATAAATCTTTAGAGAACATAGAGGAGTATATTAATAAAAATTGGAAAGTAAGACTAACAGAACAAGATAAAGGATTGATGGAAGAAATGATATCAGAAGAGGAAATAGAAGAAGTAATAAATAATTTAAAAGGAGGAAAATCACCAGGATTGGATGGACTAGGTCCAGAATATTATAAAACATTTAAAAAAGGTTTAATTCCTAAACTAAAAGTGTTATATAATAGTATATTGAGGGGTGAAAAAATTCCATTATCATGGAAGCAGTCACTAATAATATTAATTTTAAAACCAAATAAGGATCCTATGGATCCAGGTTCTTATAGACCAATATCTTTAATAAATCAAGATGCAAAAATCTTGACAGCAATAATGGCGAAGAGGTTAAATAAATTTATTTATAAGTATATACATAAAGATCAATGTGGTTTTATTCAAGGAAGACAGATGGCAAATTTAATAGGGAAAACGATAAATAAAATAAATATAATGGACAGAGATAAACAAAAAGCTGGAATTTTAGCCCTAGATATATTTAAAGCCTTTGATTGTGTGGAATGGCCGGCATTAAAAACAATTTTAAATAAAATAGGATTAGGAGAGAGATTTAAAGGGTTAATAAATCAATTGTATTCACATAATACATCTGTAGTGATGGTAAATGATGGATTTACAGAACAGATTCAAATAACAAGAGGAACGAGACAAGGATGTCCATTATCTCCAGTTTTATTTGCAATAGTTATAGAAATGTTAGTGAATGTGATAAGAAATGATGAGAATTTGGAAGGAATTGGAGTTAAGGAAAAAAATAAAATAAGCTTATTTGCAGATGACACATTGTTGACAATTAAGGATCCAATTGAAAAGATAGATAGGATAGATAAACATTTAATAGAGTTTGGGGAGAAGACGGGATTAGAAATAAATTGGGCCAAATCAGAAATAATGTTATTTAATTATACTAAAGAAGAAGTACAAAAATTTATAAGTAGTAAAAGAGGATTACTTAAAATAAAAGAATCAATTAAATATTTAGGAATAGAGATTACAAAAAATTTACAAGAATTACAGGAAAAAAATTTCAAGAAATTAAGATTAGAAACAAAAAGGAAATTAGAGGACTACAAAAATATAAAGCTATCGTGGTTTGGTAGAATAGCAGTGGTAAAAATGAAAATTTTACCTAAAATTAACTTTTTGTTTAGAATGTTACCAATAAAAATATCAGAGGAAGAATTAAAGGAGTGGCAAAAGATATTAAATAATTTTTGTAATGGAAATAAAAAATCGAGGATTAATAAGAAATATTGGTATAAAAGTCAAAAAGAAGGTGGCCTGGGACTTCCAAATTTAAAATGGTATTATTATGCAAATCAATTGAGATATATCATAGAGGGGGTTTCAGGAAAGGGTGATTTAGATTGGTTAGAAATAAAAGATATGAATATTGAGACAAAATTAGAAAATATATTTTTTAGGAATTTTTCAAAGAAAGAAATGGAGAAGATAGAAAATCCTTTTATAAAAAATATAATAGAAATATGGAAAAAAAATAAAAGAAAATTATTACCGAATATATCAATATTAACTCCGATAGTGATGATGGAAAAATTTCCAATAAATTTAAGAGAAATAATAGAGAAAGAAATAAAAAAACAAAAAATTTATAGATTAAAAGAATGGATGAAAATAATGATAAATAAAGATAGAATGAAAGAGAGATTGCAGGAAACTAAAATATCCTGGTTAAATTATATACAATTAGAGAAATGGACAAAGAGTATGAAAAGATATGTTAAGGATTTTAAAGAATATACTAAATTTGAACAAATTATTATTCAAAGAGAAAATATGCAAGAAAATGAAATACTAAAAGGTATTACAAGTGAAATATATAAAATATTAGCAAAAGAACAAGAAGAGGATTTTCTTAGAAAAATGTGGGAGGAAGAGATAGTACAAAATATAGATATACAAGAATGGAGAAAAATTTGGAAACAACGTCATTTAAAAAAATTATCAATAAGAATAAAAGAGAATTATTATAAATTAGTGTGGAAATGGTACTTGACTCCAGTGAAATTAAATCAAATAGATGAGAAATATTCAAGATTATGTTGGAGAGGATGTCAAGAAATTGGTACATATATGCATATGTGGTGGAATTGCAATAAGATAATGGAGTTTTGGCAAAAGGTTTTTAAAGAGATAAAAGAGATTATAGGAGCAGATATACCAGTATGTCCAAATATTGCATTGTTGTCTATATATGATAAGGTTGAGTGTACTCAAGTAAAGAAAGAATTAATAACAAATTTGTTAACTGCAGCGAGATTAATAATAGCAAAAAAATGGAAAGCAAATGAAAAATTTCAAATAGAGGAATGGTATAACGAAGTGTGGAAAATTGCAATTAATGATAAACTAACATGTAGAATTAGGTTTATGAAAGGTTTGGTTAAAGGGAATGATTTTGAAGAAATTTGGAAAATATTTTTGGATAAAGTTCTGAAAAGAGATAGTAATACTACCCTGTCAAAAGAAGAATGGCAATTTTGGAAAGTGGATTAAATAAAAAGTTGGCTCTGGGGGTGGGTATTTTTTAGTTTTAGTTTTGTTTTTCTTTTATGTTGTATATTTTGTAATTCTTAGTAGGTGTGTGTGTCAAACTTGTGATTTATAGATTTAAATGGATAAGTGATGTTAATGTTTTTTTTAAAAAAAAAAAGTTAAAAGAATTAACAATAGAAATAGATTAAAGGGGATGTGAAAAATATTGAATTAAATGTGAAATTATAACAGTTGAACAGATTTATAAATTTAAGGGTAAAGGTGCAAAATAACAATGAAAGTTAGTATTGCTTAAGAGAAGAGAAAAAAAGAAAAAGAAAAAAAAATTTTTTTAATTCACTATTATGTATATCACATGGTGTTTAATTTTTTTTCTTGTTTTGTATTTGTGATTCAGTTATATAAATAAAAAAAAAAATTAAAAAAAAAGAAAGAAAGGATAATCCAGCCAATTTACATGTAATACATAATCAACAATAAATGAATCACTTTCCATACCCCTACTTGTAGTAAATTCATTACTCACTGATGTAGAAGTCACCAGCCTACAGCAGTACAACTGGCATACCAAAAAAGAAAAAGAAAAAAGAAAGAAAGAAAGAAAGAAAGAAAGAAAGAAGAAAAAACAAAAAACAAATCCTAATCAAAACTCATATTTCAAAAAACCACATGCAAAACAATATTCTATGGCAATTTTGCCCTGCTCATCATAATAGGAAACATTTGTTTCAGTTTCAACGTGGAGAGTTCTGTAAGATTCAGAAGACTTTGGCAAGAAGACGGAGAGCTAAATGTAACCAAGCAAGTAAAATAAGTAATGCCAGGAGAAAGCCATGGGAAATTAAGCATTTAAAGGCCATGAAAGATAGCAAGAAGTACTGGTTGCAGAAATCTAGGTGGGCCACTTACACGTTGTCCAAAAGGGGGAAGGGGGAAAGAACACATCATCAACAGAGAAGAGGAAAAAAACCACATCATCAAAAGAGAGAAGACGTATATAAAATTTGTGCATGCTAATTTATGCAGATATAAACATGCACACTTATATACAATCACTATAATTTAAACAGAAATACCTCCATTAATCGACATGGGGAAGACTGATCTATTTGCCTGTTAAGTCTGCATTTCAGATGCTAACAGTACAGAGGTAACTTCAGGTCTCTTCCTGGACTTTCCCAGATGGGTCTAAGAAGCGTGGCTTTTCACCACTTAGCTCCCTGGATTTTGCCAGATATTGCCGCTTGTTGTTACTTCTGCATCTGCTCATCTCATGCTTTTGGGAGATCTTGAATCTGAACTATGGGTCTCCCAAAAAAATTTCTTTTAAGATCAGAGTGTAGTTTGTTGGGATGGTTCTATGATCTGTAGGGCATTTTTTCGCCTTTCTAAAAAATTAGAGTTATTAGAGTAGTGCAAAGGTGTCATTTCTCTGATCCACTGGTCCACTTTAACTCTTAAAAGGAATTTTAAAAATGGAGAGAGAAAGCTAACTTTTTTGGTCTAAAGTTTTAGAGTTGAAAAAAAAAACACTTGAAGGTGGGAATAAAATGTTGCACTTAATGCTGCGAATTGTCAAAAAATAGTCCAAGCAACAGAAATATCATTTAGCTATTTTCTTTTAAAAAAACAAAACAAAATAAGAACTACAACAACCAATATTGTCCCAACTGGTATCTGCCTGTTTAGGATTATTTAGCTTTAAAGGGAACTTGGACCATGAAACCATTCCAAAAGCGGACAACTTTCACAGGATTGTCTCTGGAACATAGGTCACACAACCACCCTATATGAAGCTTATCAAGTTGAGTGTGCTGGTTCAGCCTCTGTTACTGTGTGGGGTGAAAAATGGTCCCAATCTACACCAGAGTTGTCTATCTCTGTTTCACTGAAACTACAGATGATATGGTGTAATAATTATAACAAAGGACTAGAACGTGGGAAATCCAGGTTCAAATCCTAACTCAGCTGTGAAGTTCTGTAGGTGACCTTGCGTCAGTCCCTGATGCTCAGCCCAACTTACCTCACAGGTTGTTATGAGGAAGAAAGTGTGTTAAACTATGTGCTCCCTTGTACTCCTGTGAGAGTCTTAGAAAAGGTGGAATATGAATGTATTTGCGTAAAGAAACAAATTCTCATTCAAGCTATTGCTGTTAATGTTAAGAATACATTTTTGAAAAAGGGACAGGAATGTTTCTGTTTTATATTGTCGTCACAGCCTTAAAAAAATATTATATAGAACATTTGATTTAAATTTCACAGGCATTTTTTTTAAAGGATGAGGCTGAGGAAGTGATAGGATGTTCCAATGCAAATGTATAGACAATCATTTCCAAAGATCACACAGAACAACCTTCTGGTATGTGAATCCAAACAGATGGGATGGGAGTTCTTTTTCAGACTTCCGTTGAAGCTGTAAAAAGAATGCCAGAGGAATAGAAGCAGTGCCACGAATCAGCCATCTGTTGCAAAAGTTAGACTCTGAGGCATCCCATTCTGCATTCTCTTAAGGAACAAGGACAATAAATCTCCTACTCAGGCTTTATATGGGTTAGCAGGAGATCTCCTGTTGGAAAAAAAAGTATCATACAAAATCTGCCTTTTTTAATAGACAGACAGACAGACAGATACCCAAGTTGGTACCTTCCAGTTATGTTGGACCACACTTTCCCCGAACTGAGAAATGGAACTGGGGATGTTTAACTAAAAGAAAAGAAGATTAAAGAAGGTACATGATGGGAATCTACAAAGACAATCAAATCAAATTATACAGAAAGAGTCAGAGAGGTCTAAATACCCTGTTTGATCTTGGAAGCTAAGCAGGGTCAGCCTCGGTTAATAATTAGATGGGAGATTGTCAAGGAATACCAGGTGCTATATTTCAGAGGAACGAACTGGCAAAACCACCTTTTATTATTCCTTGCCTTATTATTATTCCCTATGAAGTACATGAAGTCGACATAAGCTGAAGGCACACATGCACACAAACACATATACAGAGGTATATGTATTGAATTTCGCATTTTACTCTTAGAGAGTATACGTACACAACAATTATAGGAGTATGATTTCATTTTAACTTCCTTTGGCTCCTTCATATGGAATCTTAGAATCTGAGGTCTGGCAAGATGCCTACATTACTTTGCAAGTGAGTTCTAGTGCTTCATTCAGGAGAGTGTCAATTTTTAAATAACCACCTAAAAAAAAAAGAATCTTCTGATCAAGTGCTATCAACTGCAAAATGGCAGTGACTACAAAGGAGATAGCCTGCCCTGATTATAAGAAATATATGTGTTCACAGTTATATCTCAACAATATATTAAGATTTCTCTCTCTCTTTTGCGCGCGCGCACACACACACACACTGAAATATAGCTGAAAAGTGCTTTATTGCTACTTAATCAGTTAAGGAAAGATTAATAAAATTGGTTGTTGTTATGTACCTTCAAGTCACTTCTGACTTATGGCAATCCTGAGGCAAACCTATCACAGGGTTTTCTGGGGCTGAGAGTGTGTGACATGCCCAAGGCCACCAGTGGATTTCCTTGGTTGAGCAGAGAATCAAACCCTGATCTCCAGGGTCCTAGTCTAGAACACTACACCATGCTGGCTCTTAACACAAAGGTTATGCTGAACATGTGCTAGGTTATAATACAGTCAACTGCCCAATAGATCACTGCCCTCATCAAAGATGCATCACTTAAAAAAAAAAAAGGAAGAGTAATACTTAGTTGTGGAGATTACATTAATTTCTGTCTTTTTCAGTCAGTTAGACTTTTTTTCCTGAAAGAATACAAAAGACAGAAGCAGCCCTGGGAAAACACAAAAAGACACACATAAATGCATGTTGTCTCCCAATGGAGGGCAACAAATGCAACTATACACTCCCCCTTGTGGTCCCCAAGAAACGATACATGCACACACATTGCCTTTGATACCGGCAAGGATATGCAACCATCCTAACCAGTTGCCATTGGTGACCTTATTCTCCATAAATTAATTTAATACTGCTTTAAAGTCATCCAGCTTGGCAGCTATTGTTACATCTTGTGGCACTGAAATTTACAATTTAACCATGAGCTGTGTGAAATACTTCTTTCTCTCTATTCTGAATATCCCCATATTCAGCTCCAGGAGATGAACCTGTATTCCAGTATTATGAGAGAGGAAGAAAAGCTTCTCCGAATCTACATGGTCCTCAACAGTCATAGTATTACATACCTCTATCATGTCTCTGATTGGCCTAAGTACCCTAAAAATACCACATCTCATCTGATCTTGGAAGCTAAGCAGGATCAGCCCTGGTTAGTACTTGGATGAGAGATAACCAATGAATACCATATGTTGTGGGTTATATTTTAGAGGAAAGAACTGGCAGAACTACTTCTGAGTATTCCTTCCCTAAGGAAATGCTATGAAATTCATGGGTTTCTGTAAGTCAACAAGTGACTTGAAGGCACATAAACACACACACACACACACACACACACACACACCATGTCTCCCCTACTCACCTTTTTTCTAAACAGCCCCAAATGTTGCAATCTTTTCATGGAGATGAGATGTGCCACACCCTTGTTCATTTCAAATGCCCTTCTTTGCATCTTTCCCAGTTCTACAATATCCTTACTGTATTTGTGGAAATATGGCAATGGACTTGTTTTACAACTTTGTCTCTTCTTTAGGAACACAAAAGCTTTGCTCACTCTTAGAGAATCTGAGACTCCCTCTACCATGAAGAAGAATTTACAGTGACAATTCAATAGGTCAGGTGTCAGGCATCCACTGGCAGTAGAAGTCATCTCTGGCTCTACTACAGTAGCGATAGTGTTCATTCATCTTGAAAGTTTAAATGTGAAAGCACAGAGCCGCATGATTCTCAACTGCCCACACTGGATATCCCTTCCTATCCTCTTACCATCTTCATCAGTGTAGCAGGCCTTAGCTCTTACTGACTAGAACGTGTGCTGACTTGCCCTAGTTTACGTAAGTTTTCAGTGCCCTGTGGTATGTACTTAAAAGACTCTGTGGAAACAATAAGCATTCTTGTCAGTGGAGCAGGCTAGCTGAATGCACCTTGGTGCCAGAGGGGATGTGCAAAGTTCAGCCATTACAAAACATGATGCAAAAAAAGAAAATATCCAGTACTTTCAGTCTGCACTTATCTTTGAAACTGCGTGGTTATCTGAACATAAAATTCTCCTCTCCAGTGCACAAATCTAGCAACCAGTAGTTTCTTGCATCACTGAGCAAAATACAGAAATTCAAGACCACCAAGTGAAAAGTGATTGTTCACTAAAGCATTTGGGGTATAACTGGATTTTTACACAAATCTTCACCTGTACATAGTATTAAATCATTTACAACTATTTCAAACAGTTTTAATCTGCATTTTAACATCATTTAATATGTTTTATATCTAGCCTTTTAAAATCATGTTTAACTAGCCAGAGTGGTTTTATTGTGCAACACCCTAAGACCTTTAGATAGAGGATGGGATATAAACATTTTAATGGATAATAAATATATAATCAGGAGTGGTGGTTGGGCCCTGACTGGCACAGGTTGGAACACACTGATGGCCACAGACACACTACAGAGGGCCTGTTCCTTGTTGATAATGAGTCTATGAAGGACAGTCCAGCCAGAAATGAAAAGCCAATTTTAAATGGCTTTGGGAGGTCTAATTGCTATCACATGGCAAACTGACTAGTGGCTTGGAACTGAGTGCAAAGAAGGATTGTGTGCCTGTGCATACGTGCACAGATGTGTGTGTCTGTTGAGATCTGGGTTCAAGAAAAGAACAGAAATTGTGTAACATGTTTTCATATATAGGCACAAGCAGACAATATGAAGATGCACACTGCAGTGAACTAAGCAGGTAGATTCTGGGAGGCCAAAAAAGAAAAAGGAAACTTTTGGTAATTAATTTGAAAGTAATATCATTTATATGTTAGAAAGACATGGAAAAAATAAGTTTTTGTGCTTCAGCTGCATTTATTTATTTATTTATTTACTTACTTACTTACTTACTTACTTATGCACAATTGTTTTGTTGGCTAGTTTTAAATGAGTGCTGCATTTTGTCCAAACTGTAGTCCAAAGTAAGCAATTTGCAGTCCTAGTTGAGCAGTAGCTACAGGAGGGCAAAATTAAGGAACTACTCCCAAATAAGAATTCTCCCCTCTCCATTAAACTTTCCTTCAGACCCCCAAATTTCTAGCATTGCAGAGAATGAGACACTGGAAGTCATTCACACCTGGAACTTGTCTATTTGCTGTGTTCTTGGTAAATTTCCCTGCCCCTTTTCTTTGAATGCCTAAATTATATGTCTGAATGTTCAATTGAACTTTTAAATTACCGCAATGCTAGAAATTTGGGGACTGAAGGAAAATCTCATTGTGGGGGCAGAATTTTTTTTGGGGGAAGCAATGTTCTCCATTTGCCCCCCTCCCACAGCAACACTCCTGCCTGCTGGCTGACTGTGGCTCTTTGTCTGAGTTTGATCACAAAGGGCTCTTGGCCTAATTTCAAAAGACATCTGCAAGCGATTGGTTAAAGTCCCAAAGAGTTAGATGGAGCAGGAGAGGAAGAGATAGATGGAGATGGTAGAATGAGAGAGGAGATGGAGGGGGAGAATGGGAGGGAGACGGTGGGAGAGAGAGGAAAAAGAAAGTGGCAGAAGTAGAGAAAGAAAAGGTGTATGAATCCCTACTTTTGGCTCTGTCCCCATTCATTGCACCCCACCAGATTACTTCCCCCACAAACAATGAGGCTCTCAACAAAAGGTTGTCCTCTACTGTATTAGATGCAGGTGTTTGGGGTGGTGGTGTTTTGTTTTGTTTTTTTCTGTTAAAGAAAACCATTAATATTAATGGCTTACTATGGAGGCCATTTCCCTCTACTGCACCTGGCAAAGCCATTGCTTATAAGCTGCTGAAGATCACTACAAGGTCACAGTGACTTATTCTGTTCTTGGCACCTCCACCAAAGGACAAACCTCGGCAAGTTTAGTCACATGGATGTGCTGACACATTTGTTCAATGAGTTTTCCTACAACTCCACACTGCAAACGGTCTCTGACCATGCCAGCTGTCAGCTTCTATTTTGTTTTTGATGTATAGGTGTAGACATTTTGTGTCATAAAGCACACCTTAACAATGTAAGCATCATCTCTTCCCTCACAGCTTAGGTAATGTTTACAGGTAAGTACGTGGAGATGATGAACAATCCATCTTCTGGTGACAAAACCCAGTTGTGTTGTCCCTCTTCAGTTTTACAGTCACGGAACAACTGAAAGCTGGTTAGAACACTGTTTGGTTTGGTTTTGCTTTGCTTTATAGAAGGAAACAAACAAACAAAACCTTCATAAAGGCAAGGGCTGCCAGACTGACTATCTGCAGTACATGAGCCAGGCAAATGTGCACTTCAGGGAAAGCAAGAACCAGTGTGGTGTAGTGGTTGACCCTCGGAATGTACTGGAGACCAGGGTGACCCTGGGCATGTCACACACTCTCAGCCCCAGAAAACGCAATGAAAGCTTTGCCATAGGGTTGCCATAAGTAGGAAATGACTTGAAGGTTACCACTTGGATTGAGATAGGAGGAATGGGCAATTGAGCTTAATTCTCAGGAGGGAGATTACATCCCTCACCCTCTCTCAGAACCACTTACGCATTCAAGTTTACTCCTTCTCTACTCGATAATATATGACCAGGTCAGTTGTCTCTTCATGATATCGTTAACTCCTCCCAACAGATGCCCTCCTCTAACAAGTCTAGACTGAAATATTTTGTTGCCTGAGGCAAAGAGCAAGATAGTGCACCTTCCTTGGTCCACATATAGAAGAGGACAGCTGAAACTTTTTTCACTAATGGAAACAGGATAGCGTCCTAAATCACATCTGAAAAAGAAAGCTAGTTAAGGGACTCATAAAATCACAGAATCATAAAAAGTAGAAGGGACTGGAATGGCCATGTAGTCCAGCTTCACCTTCCCACAGCAGTGGTAGTGGCATCACTCTGGCCCTTTCTGCACAAGGCCAGGAATCACTCCGTGCCGTTACTTACCACTTCTTCTGGGCTTGAAACAATGCGGACTTTCCCTTAAGCCCTTCCACAGGGCTCCTCTGTTTGTTCCAGGGCGATTTGGAGCAGTGTGAGGTCTTTAGATCCACACTGGTGAGGCTGACAAAATGGCGGCTTCCTGTTGTTTGTGGGTCTGGACCAATTGCTGAAGCTGACCATGCCCACAGCCCACCCTCCGCTGATCACAGGCTCGCATTGGTGTGAATCTGTGCATCTGCACAACTGAGCAGGAACGAATTGGCGCGCTCCAGAAAATTTAAAAACTGCTTTTTTCCGGTCTTCACATAACATGCTGGAGAACCACTTGGGGGCGTATTGAATCAGATTTAGGTGCAGAACTAAGGTAAATAGTCCAAACCTAGTCCAATCCAAGGTGCAGATGACCTCCGTGACAGGACGCATTGGCCCATCTTAATTTCCTTGTGCGGAAAGGGCCTCTGTCTAACATAGGGCTGATTCTTTCCCCTGACGAGCAACACAACCTAGAACATCTTTCTCCTTATTTCTCCAATGGCAAGGCAACATTCACATTTTATCTGTTGATTTATTATGTATTAGTTACATTTATATTCTTTTTTTTCTCCATTACAATCAAAGCACCATGCATGGCCCTCATCCTCCCCATTTTATCCTCATGACAACCCTATGAGATAGGTCATGGTTGAGACATAGTGACTGGCCCAAGTGAGTTTCATGGCTTAATGTGTGTAGCGGGGACCTCTGTTGGTTCTCCCAAGTTTAAATCCAATGTACAAATCACCATACCACTATACCATATTAACTCCCTTTAGAAGAATAGTGCAAAGTTAGATCATGCACAAGCTTAGTGGAAACACAACTTTGCCAGAGTTTTCACCTGGCCTATCGCTGGTTAGGAATATCCACCCATCAATGAAGTTCATGATAAATGACGTCCTTAGCTCAGAATGAGAGATGCACAGGATAGAACTCTAAGCAATGGAAATGATTCACCACTTGATTCAAGACAGATGGCCAGCCTCTAACTATGTCAAATTTCAGCTCTTCCCCCGAGAAAGCTGCCATTTGGGACCCAATTTTTTCATGGTGAGATGCAAATTTTAAGGATGGTAGATGCTACCAATCAAACTTTTGATTCATTTAAATCATAATCAAGATCATCAACATCAATTTGAGAAACATCAAGTAAATTTCCTAGCAATTATTGAAGAGAGAGAGGGAGAGATAGCTTTGATGGTAGCTAGTTAGCTTTGAAGTTGATGGGGTCACAGCAAGAATTTGCTGTGAGACGGGAGGGCAAATTCTTGCTGTGTCCCACTGAACCACGTACACCACGGGGCCTTCTTATAGGGCCAGATCAAATTTCTGGAGCTAGGGTACTTGCAACACAGCTGCCTATCCCAATGGTTGTCTGCTATGCATCCATATCTCTTTTTCACTCACTGGTAAGCTCAGGGAAGGTTCCAACAGACCACCTGCCTTTCCTATTGACCTTGCAATATGGTCAAGTAAACTTGCTTTATGGGATAGTATATGACCTTCACTGCTGCCCTTAAGAATTGAATTTTTTTTAAAAAATTATCCTACGTGTTTTACAGTTAACACTGCTGTGAGTCATGGTGCACTATTATTTAATGAATGCCTTCATCATTAACAATGGATAATAATTCATGTGCAGTCAGAATAGCAGGTTGTCTTAGTATGGCCTGCTCACACCACTTTTGCATGGTGGTGGGGGGAAGGAAGCAGTGAAACTGGTTTATAACTAAGGCCATTTCCACACTACACTGTTGTAGTGCTATTACTTCACTTTTAACATCCTATGGAATTCTGGGGTTCGGAGTTTACTGAGGCTGAAGAGCTCTCTGGCTGAGAATTCTAAATACCCCTCCCTAAACTGCAATCCCCAGGATTCCATAGGATGTTGAAAGTGGAATAATAGCACTCTAACAATGTAGTGTAGAAATGGCCTAAGTGTGATACGGAGGACAAGGAGTGACAGGCAGTATAGAAAGTGCATGAATGCACTTTCTGTATCTGATTGTACAACTTAAGAATAAAATATAGATATAAAATATTAGTGCACTCAGCTTGTGAGCACTGCATTTTGACTAGTCAAAAGCAGCCATGGACCAGAAGCTGCCAGAATCCTAATATTTTGCTCAGTACCCAAATAAAACTTCTGTAAATATGGTCTATTGTATTCATTTCAGTGGAGAGGTGCTCAGGTCATGATTAGTTAGTCTGAGATCTGCAGCTTGGGGTGTCAGACCTCATTCACCCATGAAACTAACTAGGTGACCTCAGGCCAGTCATTCTCTTCTAGCCTAACCAACTCATAAGTTTGTTGTAAGAATGTAGTGGTAAAGAGGAGGACCTCTCCTTGAGCTCACTGGAGGAAAGGCAATGATATACGGTAAATAATCAATAAATGCAAGGGTGAGGGCATACTTGGTACTTGCTTGCAGACTTTGAAATTCCCTCCCTAGGAAGGCTAGGGTGACACCTTCTCTATTCTCCTTCCACTAGAAAGTGAAAACTTCTTTATTCCATCAGTCTTTTAGGAATTGAATACATTGGACTTTTAATGTTCTGTTGTTTTGTTAGTGCTGTTATTTTTAATTGGTTCTAATTTTAAACAGTTTTAAGAATTGTGTAATTTTTTTTAAAAAAAGTGTGCATGCAAGAGAGTGTGAGAGAGGTTGAGATTAACAGACAAAACTAAATATAAAATGAAATGAGCAAAATCTTTTGGCTTTCACTTTCTTCACTTATTAAAGATGAAACTGATGAGATGCATCCAAGGCAGAAGAAAAAGGCAGACACTGAAAGATTTTGATCATTTTGTATATATAGGTGATTAACTGCATCCAGGACAAATTTGGGAGAAGTGCTATTGGCTTGCTTTTTACTATTTTTAATTTTTATATTTTACTGATGTTTTTGTATGTTTTTAATCTGTACCAGTTTTATAATCTGCAAGCCTTCTTGAGTCTCATTATTGGGGAAAGGCAGGAAATCATCACCATCACCATCGTCCTAACTGCAGTAGGATTAATGGTTAATCCTAACTACAGTAGATCCATTCAATGCATTATTGGATAGTAAGTCAACACATAAGTAAATGTCATTGATGCAATGGCTATACCTTAGGTGGAACTAGCAATAGAATTCAGGCTTAACAGCAGCAGCAGCAGCAGCAACAACAACAGCTAATTAGTAATAATATAGAAGCAACTTTTGGCAGAAGCCTGATTCCTCCACTGAAATCAACAAGGAGAGAGAGCACATGTGATTAAGACAAATGTGTGTATGTTCCTTTACCGTTTTTAAAGGAAATAGCTTTTTCATTAAATTTCTCCTGCTCTAAATCCTCCAAGAGATAGTTAACAGAAACCCAAAAGGAGTGATCTAGTCTATTTTTGAGTGTTCCCAGCCCTTGTTTTTCCAAAGCAATATGCTAGCAACACAAACGGAACTGACTGGAAGTTATCAGTTAATAATGTGCAGTGGGTTTAAGCAGCTTAATCGCAGCAACCAACATCCAACATGATTAATAGCTAGGAAGTACTCATTGAACTGAAGGCTTGAAGGAATTACAATCTGATTAAAATTCCATTTCAGAAATGAAGGAAAGTAGGATGCTAATCAGCCTAAACCACTGATTATTAGGGATGGCTGTTTGCAACAGCTGGAGCTGCTCTGACCGGAAAAGGGGGAGAGGAAAGCACCAAATATGAATCATAAAAAAGGGAAGATGGATAAATGTGGAACATGTCACAGTGAATTTGCCCTACATACACATTTGGAACATGTCTGTACATCCTCTTTTCAGAGGATTTAACTATTCACTGACAGGTAGTTGGACTCTGAGATTGGCTGAACCCTGTGCTTCATGCCACATCATCTGGATTATTTCAGGACAGATCTGAGCAAAATGGCATGTCAGAGGTGCTGGTTAAGACCATGACACATCAGTTTAAATCAACTTTACTTGTATTCTACCCATGAGCCCATGATACAGGGCAGGATATCAATATTTTAATAGATGAATAGATATAAATAAGTTTGTAGACTCTTACCAAACCTATCACACTATTTTCTAGATCAGGGGAACCTTTCTGGTGCAGCCTGTGGGGAGTTGGAATCTGACCCACTGACTCCACATCTTCCTCCTGAAACCATTTCTCTTCCCTGCTAATAGCAAGAGGAAAATTGAATCCAGAGTCTCAGCTAAGGTTGGGAATCGTGCAGCCCTCCAAGTATAGGTGAACTGTCATTTCCAGCAGATAACATCTCCCATAGTGGGAAGAGTTCAGAGTTATAACCTAACAACATCTGGAAGTCTGTATCATTCTTACTCCTGGTCTAAATAAACAGGAACATGGAGAATGCAGGGCTGCTGAACTGTCTACTCACTGAAACTTGTGGAAATAATCCACTATTAAAAACAGGTTGTGTGGCCTATAAAATGACATGGGAGGACAATCTCTGTGGCAAGGTCTGATCCTCTTTCTATATATAAAGCTACGAACCATGTCCCACTGCATAGTAGAAAGGTGAAAGTTCTCCTCAATTAACGTTTGCTGTTGCCATTCCCAGATCTCAGGACCTAGACCTGAATTTCAGAGCCTGGATAATTTTTATCCAGTCATAAAAGTGAAGGGGAGGAATCTCAGGATAAAAGTGCTGTCTTGAAAATTGTGTGAAGATGCATTTATCTCATTTGTTAGACCTGGTGTTTTTGATTTGACTGGCATTCTCTAAGCAAGGATAGTTGATGCTTAAGGTCTGATGATTAATGACATCATCACAGGGTAGCCCTTTCAACATCACTTGTGTAAATTTACTGTAATGTGCACCTAATTAACATTACTGCAATCACGAGGGGTCATTCTTGGGTCTCAGGGCCTGGGATAGGCCTGATCTAGCAACCTTAGGGGATACAGGCCCAAGTTCTATTTTCTCTAATTCTTCAGTACTCCAGCAGAGGTAGGTTAGGGGAGGGATATCTAACTGGTCATTGTCTGGAGCAGTCCATAAGTGTGGCATGTCAAGGAAAAACACTGGGGGAAGAGCAGAAGAAATGTACCTTCTAGTGCCAATTTTCCTTTTAAACAAAGAACCTTCTCACCTTTCAAAAAAAAAAAAAATCTCTTTTCACCCAAAATCAAAAGTCTGACCACTTTTGGGTTTTCACTTTTATTTTCATTTGAGGCAGTCTCTGTGGCTGCAAATGGATGGGAAATTGACCCCCAGGACCTTGTGGCTCAGTCACATAGGGACAGAGTGGCGGAGGTAGTTCACCCCGGGTGGCAATGTTTTTGGGGTGTCCCGGTCCATAGCCACACCCCTGTGTGCCCTGGCCACACTCCCATGTCCCTGGCCATACCTCCACACTCCGCAGCCACACCCCCATGCACAGTAGCCACATATCCCTCCCGTCCCCGCTCCTCACACTCCAGGCCCCACCACTGTTGTGGCTTGCCCATTCCTGATCTACATTTTACTGCCTGTCTGATTTTACATATCCTCCAGCTGTCACAATTTGGCAGGGATAGTTCTAATTAATCTTCTGTTGTCCCACTTCATCAATAACTTTAAAAATGTCCCACTTTCTCCCCCTTCTTCCACTTCCCTCCTTGGTCCTCAGCTCACCTCAATTGCAGAAAATTGCATCTAAAGTGAAATAATAGTTTGCACTCATTTAATTCATCAAGGGAGGGGAATGGTGGAATCTTGCTCCTACCTGCTAAGTTGAGGCAAAAGCAAATGGCTGCATCCTCTCTCTGCTTTGTGTGTTCTTCCTCATTAGTAACTTCTGCCATCTTGACCACACTCTTATGTTGTTTGGCCAAATGTGTCCTGGTTTTAATTTGTAAAATGTAGGGGTGTTGTGCATTTTATATCTTTCCACACACATATTTATTATGTGAACTGTCTTGCTGGGCACTTGCTGGAACCCTGAGTTAGGCTGCTTTTCTCAAGACTTTTCTCCATGAAAATTTGCAGTTTGTGTGTTCCCCTCTGACTACATTCCACTCCTTAGCCTCTGCGTGAACCTGACATCAGCTGTCTCAAAGCACTTGTTCTGTACTTCCTAGAAATGCTTTACGTTCTTTGTGTTTCCTTGACTTTGTTATTGGCAAGACTAGTTTGTCCTGGCAAAGGTTTTGTGATTACTAGATACAAGAACAAAGCTTTGTGACATTGGAAGGCGAGTTGAGCAATGCAGCCTCTTCAACAGAAATCCTTTAATTGGAGCCAACATCTGCTACCCATTGAATGAGCAAGCATTAACCCAAATATGTAACTATTCAGCAAAATTAAATATTTCCTAAACATTTATCATCATAACCACAAACACAGGTTTGTTTTGGGGACAGATGGAGGAAGTCTTGGTTTGCATACCTCTAATCTCATCTGTACTGTAAACATGCCATTGTGACTTCTTAAAGGAAATAGCATTTAGAGTGAAATCTTGGATCTTCTAAAGTTAAAAATTATGGGGGGGGGGTTAAAAAAAATCATTGAGCTGAAGAGGAACTGAATAAATAATGTATGCAGAATTGAATTATGTCCATTTGTATTAGTTTTACAGTCCAGTGTTAATACAGCTAATAAAGACTGATTGGTACTATTATGAATCTCCTTCATACTTTATTCTCTTAAAGAGGTAAGCTATGTAGAAATTGTGCCTCAAGCAACAGATGTTGAGGGACAGTAGTGGCAGCTCTCCAATATTCTTCCTGAACTTCTTAAGAAGAATTTTCAGATGATCAGAGCTTTTCAAAAGTGGTACTGAATCTCTGAAGGGTATACCTACTTGCATCCTCAAACAAGAAGTCTGCCCTTCCACAGAATCTTTCCTTCAGTTACTGCAGTAACTTAAAGTGCCAGTTGATCATTTAGAAATATGGTTTAGGCAACCAAAGAAAACAGGCAGGGCAAGGGAATGAGAACACTCCAAAATAAAAACATTTTAGATGTGAATGATTTTCAGTGCCTCATTCCATGCAGTGCTAGAAATTTGGGGACTGCAGGAACATTTCGTGGGGAGAAGACAGAATTCTTTTTTGAGGAACAACGCCTTCATTTTTTCCCCAACCCAGAGTTGTAACCCTGGACTACCCGAGAAGCTAATGGACTTGGACAGTCACCTGCCAGGGATGCTTTTACTATGGATTCATCCACTGTGAGCAGCCTGGACTGGATGACGCTTATGATGCCTTCCAGCTATGATTCTATGATTCCTTAGCATTCTTCTGTGAAGGAGGACATTGCTGTTCACACCATATAACTTGTTTTTGCTCTCTCAACTATCCTGCTGTCTCATGGGAAAGGTGCAACACTATCTAGTTGCTGGTAGTGAAGTAAAATGCAACTGCCACTCCAGGCAGATTCTGAATGGAACTGTAAAGGGAACATCATCTTGTCTCTGGCAACAAAATGTCTCAGGTTGCACCTGATGACATGTGATTTCTCCCAGCTTCAGCTCTGTTGCCTTATTTGGCATTTCTCTGTAAAGCAACTCACGCATTTAAGAAAAGATCTAGAGATCATAACTACCTACACATACGTTATAGATCTCCATAGTGCACAGTTTGAGAATGACTAATTCCTTATGTAACATCATTTAATGTGCTTCTTACAGTATCCCAAAATTCAGTAGCTTGTGGAAGAACCAGACACATCACTTTTACCCCACACATTTCTCAGGATATTCCTTGTCTGCCTACACAGGGATGTTCTGAATAAATGTTCAGTTTTTCTGACATCTTTCTATCTCTGTGCAAGGTAAATTGCCTTCTTATCTTCACATTTTAAGATGCTTTACCAATATTTTCCCAAATTCTGGTGGTTCAGGAACACTTCAGGGAGAATTCAGACCAGAGGAAAACACTCTGCTAAAAGAATAAGAGAGAGAGATTAAGAGAGAGAGAGAGAGAGATTGAGATTGTTATGCTTGTTTATTTCTCCTTATGGTGAGAAATCCCAAGGGTGCCATGCTAATACAAGTTTTGTTTTGTTTTATTCTGTTTTTGAGAAAGAGACTGCTGGAGGCTTATAATCATTTCAGATAATTGAATTTATTTACCAATATGCAACTAGAGCTTAAGGGAGGCACCACAGATTAAAACATTCCAATGGACAACCAAATTCCATAGTTTCACATCAGATCTCCAGTCAGGCAGCTCCCCAAACTCATTTATCGGTGTCTCATTTAGAGATTAAAATCAGTCCCTTTTAACCCCCTTCCCAGACATCCACATTAACTTGGATTGTATCATCCTTTCCTATGGGTCAAGGTGACGATACAGCCCTTATCCATTTCTGTGAGTGGTTTTTCAAACTTAGGCCCTTTCCAGAAGTGGGGAGGGAACCATGCAAAAATGGGACTCACCGGATTTCCTGAGCATCCGGTTGAGTCCGTTGGGACGAGGAACAGTGCAAGCTCGTCGCTCCACACTGCTCCAGTGTCCAAAATGGTGGCTTCCAGTTGGTGGAGTCTCTCCACCAACCGGAGAAGCTTGCCAGCCGAAAGCCCGCCCCTGGAAGATCTGCAGGCAAGTACTTGTGCACGCCTGCAAATCTGCTCTGGAGCGCAGCGACGGAGCGGCACGGAGTTGCGCGCTCCATGCTTTTTAAAAACCTCTAAAAAGAGATTTTTAAAAAGCATGCTGCACGACCAGTTCTGGTCGCACAGAACCGTACTGAGGTACGGAACTACAAAAAGTAGTCCGCCCCAGTCCACTCTACGGTGCAGACCTCCGTCAGAGGTCGCTCTGCGCCATTTTAAAAGCCTGGTGTGGAAATGGCCTTTAGAATGCTACAGTGTGATATCGGGCCCTTTCGCACTATAGCTCTGTTATTCCACTTTAATTGCCGTGGTTCCATCCTAGGGAATCCTGGGGTCTGCAGTTTAAGATGGGGTATTTAGTCTTCTCAGCAAATGAGTTCTATTGCCTCATCAAGCTACTGTGGGCTTTTTATTTTAAAAATATTAGAACATGCCACTGATGCTAATCAATAGTTATTTCTGAAAGATCTTATAGTGGGCTTAACAAAGTAGAGATCATCTCCATATTTTCCATATCTGATCCAAAGAGTTGGAAACTGGCACTCTCATCTTCACATTGTGCTACTTGTAAATAACATTGGTTTCCTGACTTGAAGGAGGTGGAGAGTAAGGTGCTTGTCTTTTTAAAAGTCCCATTTACTTGTCATCCTACCTTTGTTTCTTCATTGCATAGGAAATGAGAGGTGCCAAGTCCAGTAAGGCACCACTAATTGATCCATTGACTGGTAAGAAAAAGAATGCCAAAGAGATGTGACATAGTTTCTGTTTGGACTCCAGATCCCACATGAAGGGATAGGAGTTTTCTTGGTCATAAGGAGTAACAGCAATACTTGGGGCCATCCGATTATTTTTCCTGAGAAAATGGTAAGGCCATTTCCACACTAGACTGTTATAGTGCTATGATTCCACTTTCAACATCCTATGGAATCCTGGGGTTTGCATTTTCGGGAGGGGCCTAACATAGGACCTTTTCCTATTCCCTAGTACCATCAGCAAAAGCCAAAACTAACACTTTCAACCTTGGCTGCAAAAAAACAACACTCACTGAACCAGGGGACAACAGCACAGGAACTATGAATAATAGGGACCCTTTTACACTATACAATTATAGTACTATAATTTCACTTTAACTGTCATGACAACATCCTAGGAATCCTAGTGTTTGTAGTTTGATGAGCAACTAGAACTTTCTGGCTGAGAATTCTAAATACTCTTCCCTCAACTGCAAATGCCAGCATTCCATAGGATATTGCCATGGCAGTTAAAATGGAATGACAACATTCTAACTGTGTAGTGTGAAAGGGCCACAAGTAGCCCATACAGCCCTATCCTTTCAAGCATCTGCTGCCTGAGGCAACTGCCTCCTTCTGATTTATAGCTGTTGATGGTGAGAGGGAGAAAAAACTTCCTCTAGAATCAAAGCATCAGCTTTGATAATACCATTAAGCTTACACCTCATATTATGCTTGCCAAAAAAAAAAAATCAATGTAAGAACAGAGAGAATATAAATAGCAGCTAGGATATCCGGCATCACATTTGAATTCACTGGAAGGGGATCCCCTGTTACATTCCAGCTCTGGCATCTGCTGGGAATAGCCATCTTTACAAGTGCCTGCTGGGTCCCTGAAGGACAGGGCTTTCATCCAAAAGTCCATCCATCAAATGGAGCTCCAAAATAAATAGTCCCAGATTGGAGTGGGAGAGGAAAATGACCCATAGCCTTAGGCACTTTTTGCTTGGCATTTGCCATGCAAAAGGGCCCCTTGATCGTCACACAAATGTGAGGAGCGGTCCACATGACGCACTCACATTCACGCGATGCTCCAAGGCCTGGCAGGCGCTGCTCATGTACTTTTTAATTTTCAGTTCTGAGCTGAAAATGGTGCGCAATCGCACATTGATCCGGGGCCCCGCGTGCACTTACCTGGCATGCAGAGCTCCAGAGCCGTGCCGGCGCACTTCCTGTTCCAGTGCAGCCTGGGAAACTCCCAGGCTGCACTGCGGAAGGAAGAGGCAGGGCTCTCGCACAACCAGGAAGTAGCTGCAGAGCTGAAGCAATGGGGATGCGACAGCCTCTCACTGGAGGCTGCTCGTGCAATCCCTGCACCCCAGCACCAAAAAAGGTGAGTTGCGGAAAGGGCATAAAAGATTCTAATGCTGCTGGAGTAATGAAGAAAGAAAATGTCTCTCTGTACAACTATGATCTACTTTATTTTCCAGTAACTCATAAATGATTTTGTATACTCAACCATTAAGAATGAAGATGAGATATTTTGGTTCCCTAGAGCAATATATTATTGCACAATCCACACAGAATTGAAGTGTTGGCCTTCTGTGGTATTGTCACTTTAACAGTTGTAAACCATGTCACCATGTTTCAGTCATTTGCCATGTGTGGGGTTTGCTTTTGGTTTGGTTGGTTGGTTGGTTGGGGGTTTTTTTACAGATAAAAAAAAGCAACCCAGAGGGGGGAAATCACAACAAATCTGCTGTTGTTTGCCACTTACCAACTCTAAACATATTGCTATTTCTACTGTTAACATGCTATATGTTGGAACTCCCACTGAGAAAGAAAATACCCCACAACTCACTTAATTCAAGGTGGTTTAAAAAAAAAGTCCTGGTGTTTGAGGATTAAAGAAGTCATGGTTGTTTAAAGAAAAGGCACACAGGTGCTCTAATGCAGAAGGCTACTGGAGCTTGTGCTATAATCTGGAGGAGGCTAAGGCCATTTCCACACTGTGTTTTTTAAAAAGGGGCAGAGTGTTCTCCAGGGAGGACGTCTGCACCTGGGAGCGGACTGGGTCAGACCTACTTAACGTAGATCCACACCTCAGCCTGCTCCGGAACGACCTGAAGTGGTCATCCAGCATGCTTTTCAAAGACCACTAAAAACAGGTCTTTCAAAAGCACGGAACGCGCCACTGCAAGCCTGCTCCCTTATGCAGACTTGCAGGCTCACCCCAATGCGAGCCTACGATCTGCTGGGGGCGGGCTTTAGGCTGGCAAGCTTCAGTGGTTGGTCTAGACCCTTGACCAACCAGAAGCTTCCATTTGGGATGCTGGAGCAGTGCGTATTGACGAGCACGCACTGCTCCGGAGCAGCGTGGACCAGACCGGGGAGCCAAGAAATCCGGTAAGTAGCATCACAGGGCGATTCCCTCGCCTCATGCGGAAATGGCCTAAGTTACTAGGAATGTGGGTGAGTGCATGTGTCTTCAAGTTACCTGTTGACTTATGGAAACCCCATGAATTTCACCTGGTTTTCTGAGGCAAAGAATGCTCAGAGTTGGTTTTGCCAGTTTCTTCCTCTGCAATACAACCGACAGTACCTGGTATTCATTGGCAGTCTCTCATCCACATATTAAAGCTGAACCTGCTTAGCATCCAGGATCAGACAGGATCTGGTGCTTTTAGGGTATTTAGATCCTTTTTTAGCAGTTGGTGTTTGAGCAGTGTCTAGGATGGATGCTGTTTAGTAATCCAGCTGCCACGAGACATCACCAGGTGATAAAACAAGATGTGCTTGAAGGGAAGCATATTTTGAGATCTTTGAGAAAAGGTTCCCCAACCCACAGAGCTACATCTGGTGAGAGGGCCTGAACTCCATTCCATCAGAAGCTAGATGGTTCTCCAACCTACTTTCCTTCTACAAGGTCTCTTTATTCAAACAGGCTTTTGATCACTAATGGATTCCTGTGGAGGGATTTTTAATAGGCGCTCAGAGGTAGAGGAAGACACTTGTCTGCCTTTTCTTCTTCTTTTTTTAAAAATGCTTTTAAACTGTTTTAAGTCAGTGTTTAGTTTTTAAATCATAACTTATTTGAGTGTGTGTTTATTGCTTTCTGATGTTATACTCCATTGGTTTCAGCTTTCTTGCTTTAATATATTTGGTAAGCTACCCTGAGTCCTGCATTAAGAGCAAGGAGTCACTAAATAAATGAAATAAAAAATTAAACACGAGTGACACAGTTTCACAAATTTCTAGCAAGTATGTTCAAGACATACAACAACAAGAATGTTGTGATATGTTTGCCCCATTACAGGTTTCTGTTTGAAGGGGAAGTACTGTAACAATCTGACTAAGAAAAGAGAAACCAAAGCCTTTGTCTGTTCATATGCATATCTATTTTGCTATGAAGGTCCAATAACCTCAGTGGGATTGTCCAAAGTAAATAGTTTTTGAGTTGCAATCCATTGACCTCATTTGGAATGTTTCCTTTTAAAAAAAAACTGAATAAAATTAATGTCCGCTTCTTAAGAGCACAGCTGTGCTCCCATTCACTGCAATGGGGTCTGCACAGGAAAAGTTCCCTGAAGAGTAGATTCTGTATGCTTTAATATGTCTATTGACAATAGACTATTTCCCTGGCAGCATGTTCACATATTATGCTCAGAGCTGAAAGAAGCAGGTGATTCCATAGTCCATAAATTTTCCCAGTATGTATTCAATGCCTTGAGATTTATGCGTGGGATAAAATTGGTCTCATTGCTTTACTGATCCATTTCCGACAATTTTCACGCACAGTAAATTGCTTCCTGCTAATTATTTTGTGCATTATTTTATAGAAGGCTGGGATGTGTCACAGGGGACTTTTGTATAATTTTTCTTTAATCAGTGTCGAGCACAGTAATTTGGGTTCCTGAATGAGGACTCTGAATAGTAAAGGAGGTGTAAGGAGGGAGGCAGCTGTAGTATCTGGGGCTTTGCTGTAATAATTAATAGCACTTCTATTGTTAAAATTGTGCCTGTGTTTCCATTAGGAACCCTCTTTAATAAAGCTTCACAGAGCTCTCTCCGGGTTGAAAGTTGGAACAAGGCAAGCAAGAGCACACATACTTTGTTCTTGCTTTGGTCCTTTCACCTCCCCCCCCCCAAAAAAAAACATGCTGAAATATTGTTCAGCTGGTTTCTTTTCTTGAGTTCCAAGATGTTTAAAACTTCACATCTAAAAGAAAGCATTTCAGTCAAAAACAGAAGAACTGCTGAGATTCTGTTTGAAAATGTTCTAGAAAGAGTCATGGTTTGTTTGCTTACTAAGACAAGTTGATATTTGAAAATGTTTAATGTAAGGTATTTAGTGGTAAAGTCCATCACCGCAAAGAAAGAAAGAGAAAAAGCAAAAGAAACCCTGAAAGTGGTCAGAAGTCTATTTTTGGTTTCCTAGAAGATTTATTTAGGGTTGAAACAAGACACAAGGAGATGTTAAAGAAGAATTGTACCACACCCTCCAATCACCCCAGTTTGGCTGGAAGAGTCTTAATTAATCCTCTTTCATGTCACTTTTCCAGCTGCTTTTAAAATGTCCCATTTTCTCTCTTCTACTACTTTTCCCCTTGGTCCTCAATCACTTCAGTTGCTACAAACTGAGACCCTTTCTGCACCAGGCAATTAGAACAGGGCAGTCTGTCCTCTCACAGAAGTCGTCTGCACTTTGGAGCGGACTAGGAGCAGACTACTTACCAGAGATCTGCACCTCAGTCTGCTCCAAAACGACTCCAAGTGGTCCTCCAGTGTGTTTTCTAAAGACCGCAAAAAACAGGTCTTTATTTTTCTGGAACGTGCCACTGCATTCCTGCTCCCTTGTGCAGATTCGCAGGCTCGCACCAATGCGAGCCTGCAATCTGCGGAGGGAGGGCTTTAGGTGTGGCAAGCTTCAGTGGTTGGTCAAGTCCCACGACCTACCAGAAGCCACCATTTTGGAAGCCGGAAGCCGCCATTTTGGAAGTCGGAGCAGTGCGGATCTACAGACCATGCACTGCTCCAATTCACCCTAGACCAAGAAGGAGCCCTGCAGAAGGGCTTCAGGGACAGTCCGTGTTGCTTCAAACCCCAGAAGAAGCGGTAGGTAATGGCACGGAGTGATTCCCTCACCTCGTGCAGAAAGGGCCTGAGTTTAAAGTGCAAAAGGATTCTGGACTCTGTCAACTCAGCCTTGGGGATAGGATAGAAGGGAATTGTGTCCTTCCCAGTAGGCTTAAGCCAATAGCTTTTGAAATCTTCTTTATTAATAGCTTTTGCCATCTTGACCCTACTCTGGTGTTGCTTGGCCTCATGTGTCCCAGGTTTCATCTGTACAATGTTGGAGGGTATGCTAAATCAGGTGGAGGTGTATGCTAGTGGAGTGGAATAACAAACTAGGACTATAAAAACCCAAGTTGTGGTCCTCTGCGTGTTTCAGGCCAGATATCCTCCCTTTGCCCAGCCAATCTCACAGTGCTGTTGTGAAGCTGAAGAGGAAAACCATTTATGCTACCCTGACCTTCTTGAAGGAGAGAAAGTATATAATGGAACAGAGACATTTCCAGAGTACCTCTGAGAGCCACTGTGCAGATTTTGTGCTGAAACATCTTTTTAATCCATTGTTATTGGGGCAGCATGTTGGGAAGTGAGGGCCTTCTGGTCTCTGTGTTAAATACAAGATATTTAAATTGCAATCACACTGAAAGTGCAAGCCAGTCACCTGTTTTTCTATTTCCTTTCTATTCAGTACCTGGAGCCAAAAAAGCAAACACCTGCCTCCTGATTTTCCTGAACACTAATGAGGGCACCACATGTACCTTGAACTGATACTAGTGTAGCATAGTTAAACATTTCAGGCTGCCAATCTATTTTTCTATTGTTCCTGATAGTAGAGCCAGCAGGGAAACTGATACTGTTCAAATGTTTCCTGTGATAATTTTTTTTCCTGTTTTTGTCACTGAGTCATTTTGGAAAGCTCCAGGTTGGCACCGCAACATCCGCTGACAAAGCTGGCTTCTGTGTTCTCCGTGTAGGTTTCCTCATTGTAGGTTATGAGGCTCTCTTTTCTCCTTTCTTTTTTGCGCTGTACATTTTCAGCATGATTTCATGGCTCCTTAACTTCAGTTACCATGTATAGCTCTGGCAAGGATGCTACCCGTTGAATTGCAGACTGAATAACACCCACATGCCTGCACCTTCTTCCTGTACAGAAAGAACTCATCCTCAAGTACAAAACAGTTTTGGATCAAGAACAAATTGAATTTTTGCTTTAATGGGTAATACATTTCCTATTATTTGCCTTTAAACATTATATTCATAATGACAATTATGACAGTGTCTTTTCCACATAATAAAAAAAAAAGGGGGGGGGAAGCAACTGAAAAGAGTCCAAAAGGAGAACAGAAAATCTTTGCTGCAGGGGTGGAAATGATGTGGCCTTACAGATTTTGTTGGACTACAGCTCCCATCAGCCCTAGTTAACATAGCCCATCAATTTAAGTTGGTGGGTTCACATAACAGGGGTTTCTCTGTAGCAGTGCCTCAACTGTGGAACTCCCTATCCAAGGAAGTTAGGCTGGCCTCACCTCTTTTAACCTTCTGGTGGGCGACCAAAACAGTGCTGTTCCATGTGGCATTCAATGTTTCAAATTTATGTTTTAACTGTTCCAAAACTGGATTCTAGGATAGTTTTTAAGACTGGTTTTAGGAGCTCTTAAAGAATATTTTAATGTGCTTTTTAAAATGTTTTTGTCCATGTATTCCTTTAATTAGTTTTTGTTAGTTCATCATCTCAGGAGCCCTCTCCTGCTTTACAATTCCCTCTCCTGCTTTACTGACACTAAAATTGTTCCTACTATTATTATTATTAATTTATTTGTATCCTGCCTCTCCATATGGATTGAGGTGGTGAACAACTTACAAATAGCATTATTTTGAAACATTTCTATATATGCCCCCAACAAGCTGGGTACTCATTTTACCGACCTGCGAAAGGATGGAAGGCTGAGTCAACTTTGGAGCCTGGCAGGATCAAACTCACAACCTTGTGGCTTGCAGTACTGGCATTTAACCACTGCGCCACCAGGGCTCCCTATTCTATTCTATTCTATTCTATTCTATTCTATTCTATTCTATTCTATTCTATTCTATTCTATTCTCCAGGAATGACACTTCAACTATGGAAAAGCTGATTTATTTATAAACCTATTGAACCATAGATAGCTCAATTGATCAACAGGTATTTATAAATCATGAAGAAAAAGCAGCAATGTCTCAGAATGTTTTTTTAAAAAAACAGGCCCCTTAAGAAATGTTTAGGGAAACACTTCTTTAAGAAACAAAAAGGCAAGGACTCCCTTGGTGATCCACTTCTTGGAGCAACACCCTTCTCCAACAGGTTTTGATTGGGGATGATAGAGAAGGTGGACTCTATTGATGAGGGAAGTTCTGCTGAAAAAGGAGGTGGAATGAGATCTTAAAATCCTTAGCCCCTTCAAGTCTAAAGGAAGAAATTGGCTAGTTCCCACTTTTTTGACAGATCTTGGCTATTACAAGTCTGTTTTTAAAGGGTTTTTTTTTCTACTTTGGTTTTCATGTTTTGATTTGTTCTAGGGGGCTGGTACTGGCAGAAAAACAATATATAAATACTATGAATGGGTGAACAGGGAAGTTAGACCTCAAAGGTGAAACATTTGCAGGATGGTCACCAACTGTACCTCTGTAGGAAGTCTTTTCCACAAAACACTGCCAAAAGAGCAGACTCTGGCCATTTCCATACAAGGGAATTAAAATGGCCCACTGCGTCCTGTCATGGAGGTCGTCTGCATCTTGGAGCGGACTAGGTCTGGACTACTTACCTGAGATCTGCACCTCAGTCCGTTCTGAAACGCCCCCAACTGGTCCTCCAGCGTGCTTTTTAAAGAACGGTATAAAACTGTTCTTTAATTTTTTGGAGCACGCTATTGCATTCCTGCTCACTTGTGCAGATTCGCAGGCTCGCACCAATGCGAGCCTGCAATCTGCGGAGGACAGGCTTTAGGCGTGGCAAGCTTCAGCGGTTGGTCGGGATCCACAAACAACCGGAAGCCGCCATTTTGGAAGCCGGAGCAGTGCAGATCTAAGACCTTGCACTGCTCCGATTCACCCTGCACGAGACAGAGGAGCCCTGTGGAAGGGCTTAAGGGACAGTCCGCGTTGATCCAGTAAGTAACAGCACGGAGCGATTCCCTCACCTCGTGTGGAAATGGCTTCTATCTCCACAGCTGTTACAAGGGAACCAAGATATGCCAAGCTATTTTGTTTCCCATATGCAGACTTATACTGGTCCAGATGTGTGTGATATTACAGAGCTGGTTTTGAACATCTCTGATGGACAAAGGTTCAGGGGAACCAAGAATGAAGTTCTGCAAAATGAAGACTCCTGCTTCATGAAAATCTTTTGTATACTAAAAAAAAGATGAGGATGTGCAAAGAGCCACAGAATCATAAGATTCCATGGTCAAGTCACAATCAACTGAAATCTACTCAGTTCCATGCGTCATGCAACCTACTCCTCCTGGTTGTCTAGTATAATTTAATCTAATGGATGAAATTGCACATGAGTTTTTGCTCACAGGCTCAGACTTCATGGGCTTCACATAGTAAAACTATACAACATATTTTTTAATCTTCATACATTTTTGTTCTGCCAAAAGTCGAGTTGCCTGATGAAGTGATAGCTTCAGACTAACACAACTACTGAGTCACTCTTGTGAACACTGAGCAAAGTTTGTGTGCTCAGTACAAGACTGATTTAAAATAATTTTGTTTCATGTTCTACTTTGTTTCATATGACAGTCAATCCCAGCACAGAACTCAGCTGAATCATTGTGATCTCCCTAAGACTGAAGAGAGAGTAGTAGAATTCTTCTGTGATTTAATGGATAGAGTCAGTAGATAGATTCTGATTTACAAGTGAGTAATGGATAGTAATGGCCCTTCCATTAGGCAGAGTGAGACAACAGCCTTAGGCTGCAGATCCTGGGGTGAACAGCCATGAAATTTCAGAGGATTTCAGTTGTGGGAGATATGCAACTTAAATTCCATCTTGGAAGAAAGGCAGGATCTAAACTCTGGAAATGAAAACTTGTTCTGCACCTCCTAAAGTAGTTTGATGTTCTTTGGTTGTGATGTGGAGGATAATATCCCATTAAAGCAAGAATGGGCTACCACTTTAGTTGTGTCAAAGAAGAGGGGCAGCATTTTATCCTTTTCTTCAGGCAACTGAACATCTTGGGCTAGCCATGGTTACAAATTCAACAATTCTTCAACAAATTCTTCAACAAAAACACAGACAACCTGGCAGTACTTGAATTTCATTAGGATGCTTGAGAAGGTGAATGATGATCTTCAGGCACAATTAATTGTCACAGTGATATTTTTCAGCCTGACCTACCTTATAGGGCTGTTTTGAAGATAAAATGGGGGAAAGAGCCATCTATCAGTGAAGGGCTCTTGGACATTTTCCAGAGAGACCTCTTTGGCCACTATGGGAGACAGGAAACTGATCAAGATGGCTCTTGATTTAATCCTGAAGGGTTCTGATTTCTTAGGGAAATAAAATTTTATCTGTTCTTTTCACTAATGCGACAAAGGAATGCACATTGTGTTTGGAATTGTAGGCTGTGACATACTATTCCCCATAAGGTAACTGGATCGGCTGTCGCTCAGATAAGCCCATTACCTTATTGCAGGCCTGTCAGTTCTTAGCTGGGAATCTTTCTAGAGCAAGTTTACCCAGCTGGTAAACCTTGACCTCTCTGTGTCACATTAGAACACAAAGAATGTTGTTAGGTCCATTTCTTTACCCTGGTGATGTGTAGCACTAAAAAATGTTAGCTATCTCTAACACTAACTTCTGCCCTCTGTTACACCTGTTTAGCACTTCATGTGGCCTTCAGAGGGGTTTCCTGGATTTAAAGGGGAGAGGAATTTGGCCATGTAACTCTACCTCATGTAGTGCAGAGAAACTCCCAACCTTCCTTGTCAAGACTATTTATATTGCTGTCCTCATTTGAGCCGTTCAGTCAGTAGGAGACAAGGTCACTACATTTTGGCACCAGTGAGTGGGGGAATGGGGACAGAGGAAGGGTAGTCTGTACAGGAAAGCTGCCAACAGGAAATAAATCTTGAATTCTGTCTCAACAAAGAGCTCTGTTTGAAAAGATCTCAGAGGACAGTCCTTTATTTGAAAGCTGCCTTTGTTTGAAGGGTTGCCCTCCAGACCATGAGTGCTTTCACACTACAGAGTCCTAGCACTTTAACTGCCTCAGCAACCTCCTATGGAATCCTGGGGCTTGCAGTTTGAGAAGGCACTAGAGCTCTTTGTCTGAGAATTTTAAGTACCTCTCCCTAAGCTATAAATCCCACCAGTTGCACTACCTTTCCAAGGTGGTGAAAATGGGTGCTCCTGTGAGACAAGAGGTTATGCCAATGGCAGCAGTGCTGCTTGTAGTATCTCCCATGTCAGACAGGCATTTGCTGAAGAAATGGACCAAATATGCCAAACAGCTACTGGGCGGCGGCAGCAATGTGTGGGAGTGTGTGTGAAACTGACAGAAGATCTCTCAGAAACAATAGCAGTGGCACCATAGCTGATTCTTGTTAGTAATGTGGAGAACAAAGCATCAGTAAACCATTTTGAATGTTTTTTATCTCTCTCTCTCACACACACACGCACGCACACACACACACCCTATTATAAGGTAATCCAAAAGGAAATGAGGTCGTGCCAGAGAATGAAACTCCCAGGTCAGATGGCAGTTCATGGTCTGTGCCATAATCTGCTCCTGGTCTTGTTTTCACAGAGAGAATTGAGCTTGTCCAGCTTCTGCTTCCAATTGTGTAATCTGATTCATTTTTCTGTTGCCCATATGGTAATGTCCCTGTATACAGTTACCTCTTTGGTTGCTTGAATAATGTGTTTGCAATGAACAAGCTGCTGGCCTCTCAATATCCAGTCAATTGCTCTCCTGCTTCATTTCTTTGTCCTAGGCCAAATTGTTATACAATTTTTTATTCTGTTGTTGTTTCCTACTTTTTCATTTCAGTTGCCTATGATTAACAAGAAGTCCTATTTTGGTGTACAGTCAATTTCCTCCTGGACTCCAGCACAGAATCTTTCCATTTCTCCTTCTTTTGCCTCTGTAGCTGGAGCATAAACTTGAATTATGATTGTGGTGATATTATTCGGACTTTGCATTACATCCTTTGACTACTTATGCTACGTCTCTCCTCACTAGTAATGCTACCTCATTTCTTCTTAGATTTTCATTTCCTGATTCAAAATGTCTTCTATATCTTGGCTCAATGATTAATCAGAATGGAGACTGCAGTCAAGAAATCATAATATGACTAGACCTTGGAAGGGCAGCTATGAAGGAACTAGAAGTATAAACACTGAATATTAAAAGTTAGACTTGCCCATGTCATTGTATTTCCAGTTTCTATGTATGGTTGTGAAAAATGGACAGTGAAAAAGCTATTAGGAAGAAAATCAACTCATATGAAATGTGCTGAAGAAGTGTGTGATGGAGAAGATTTCTCCAGATAACTGTGGACTGTTTAAAAAGACAAATAAATGGATCCTAGAGCAAATCAAGCCTGAACAAACAAGCCAACATGACTAAACTGTAAACTGTAACTGTCATACTTTGGACAGAGCATGAGAAGGCATGACTTACTAGAAAAGACATTAATGCTTGGTAATAGAGGAGGCAATAGAAAAAGAGAAAGATTGTATTACAGATAGATAGACTTAATCAAAGAAGCCACAGCCCTAAATCTGCAAAGCATGAGCAGGGGTGTTGATCACTTGGAGATCTCTCATTTATAGGGTTATCATAAGTTGAAGTCAACTTGACAACAGTTAACCATAGCAAGCTACAAATCCCAGAATTCCACAGGATGGAGCCATGGCAGTTAAAGTAGAATCATGTTATAATTATGTAGTGTAAAAGAGTCCCAAGTCTGGTTTGAAAACAAGGAGGGAGAGCAGAGGCTTTGAAGTATAGCATCATGATGTGTTTTGTTTTTGTTTTTGTAGATAAACACACTAATCCTGATCAGTATAAAACCATGGCTACATATTCCTTGATGAGTTTCTATCTTTTATTTATATCTTTATCTGTATCCTTTATGTATAAATGACAAAAAAGGTAATATTTATGTATCTATAATACAATACCCATTTGTGTTTGAGAATATAAGGAGCTTTAGGTGAATATGTATGTTTGGTTTTATTTGTTATAGTCCTATTTCAATAATTAAAAAAATGAGTTGCTCAAATTGGGTGTTATGATTTGAATGATATAGCAGTAGTGATTTATCACTGAAACATAATACTCATTTTCCTTTTTTCACCCACACTGCCATTACCTCCAAGACTGCTCATTATGTTACTGTCTATTTTCATCAATCTTATTAAGGTCCCTGTGTTGTTGTATGCAAATATCATGTGTCCACTTGAAGAGTGACTCAGTCCAGATCCCACCCAATAGTCTGAACAAATATTCAGATATTGTGCATGGGAAAAATGTGGGAATTTATGGACAATTATGTCTTCATTCCCCCTTTATGCTTTAGCTCTAATTTGGATTATGAGAGGAAATTTCAAGAAATATTCAACTTCTCTCAAGAGGTTTACTGTTCTCCAGCATCTCGAGCAGAGGTCTTTCACATTGCCTGTCCTCAGATTCTTTTAATTAGATGTCAAGGAATAAATCTAGAACCCTTGGCAAATGCTCTATCACTAAGTTACCAGCCATTCCTAAAACAAATATAACTCCACAAGTTAGATGATGCTGTGACCAGTTCAAAAGTAGGTAAGCAGATTTATTGATCAACAGGGACTTTAACCCAGGTCTCCCCTGGTTGTCATTCCATATCCTTTTCTGGTTATTCTGTTAGTATTTGTCTATTTGGTTATCTCCAGTACAATCTGAGCACACGGTTAGCTTTGTGTTATTTTTGTAAGAAATCTTTGTCTCAGCCCAACTTCCTTTCTTGCAACATCACCCACCTGTCACTGTTTTGCTGCCAAATGCTTTAAATTGCTAAGTAACATCCCTTTCTGCTGACTTGAAGCCAAGTCAAACAACCAAACTGTGTATATTGTTTCTTCAGGTCATAAAACGCAACAGAAGGCAACTGCCTGTTTATTCCAGCTATTTCACTTCCTCTGTCCCTATCCCTTACTATAACTGTGACAAGCTCACATGCCTATGCATGGTTGGCCCTCTACTAGTAGCAATAACAACACTCAGAAGGACTATATAGAACACTAGTTTTGAAGTATTTTAAGTATTATTCATAAATCCTTCTTTTCCATAAGATCTTGAGAAAGTTTACGAAAACATGATATAAAAAAGGGTTGGGGGCAGGCAACATCTTCTAGATGTTGTTGGACAAGAATTCCCAGCATCCCTGGCCAGCATTGCCAAGGATGAGGTGTGCTGACAGGTTCAGTTCAACGACATCTGGAGGGCTGTGTTTTGCCCAGCCCTAATTTAAAACCATATCATGATTGTTTACAAAAGAAGAAGAAGAAGATGACATTTGAACAAAGGGAAACAAGAAACCGGCAGCCAAAATTAGTATCTGTAATCAATAACTGCTCTGTTTCACCCTAAACTCTTTTTGAAAAGCCAGGTTTCAACTGTCCACAAAAAGGAGAACAAGAAGGCAGATACCTGTACCACTTTTAGAAGGGCATTCCACAACCTAAAGTAGTAGCATGTGAAACAATTCAGTCACTATGAGGTGTAAATGTGACTCCCAGCTGTCTTCTCTACAGCAATGTGACCTTTGACTTTCCAGTTGTAACCAACATAGCTATTTGCTTATGGGTTTTGTTATCATGAATTCTTGACTTGGACTTTTTTTCCAGTCTCAAGTTACATCCCACAACATGTTCCCACTCCAAGGATCATTACACCTGTGTCCCATTTTGATTTTTAAAGGACAGCTATTTCTCTAAATTGGCAGCTAAACTAAACTAAACTAAAAAGGGGGGGGGCACTTCCCTGCAGTTGTTGAAAATGAATTAGCCAATATTTGGATAATCTGAATTTTACTATGTCATATGTCAAGTTGCAGAACTTATTGATGGGAAAACTTTCATGTATTAATTGAGTGCTAGAATCAGCAGAACTGAATAGGGTTCAATATGCCAAGAGTAACCATACTGATCCAGAGTTTAGTGATACAGTAGAATATAGGGGTATATTAAGAACAAAGTGCTTAGTTAATGTGAGCTGAATGGAGAATGCGAATAAAACCCAACCACTGTGTACTTTCACTGTTTATTGTTCACAAATTAACAGTCCTAGCAAGATTTTTCATATTGCCTGGTCAATGTGCACTGTCTCAAAATGATGTAAAAACTCCAATTTTCATTGCAAATTTCTTGTCAGGATGATTGATTGACAATCACATCATCCAACATTACTTGGAAATTAAGCCTGAGGAGCAAACAGTGTATGTAATATACATATGATTCATCCTTCTTCTACCTACATTCTCTGTCACAGCCTGTGAATCTAAAGAATGTCTAGTTTTATGTACATTCCTCATTCAACCTACATTATCACCAATGTATACAAATGCTAAGGATTAAGCACTCCATTTCAAGTGTACTCCAGAATAAATTATGAGAAAGAGACTGCTGAGAAAATTTATATATTCTAGGTAACAAAGAATTTATTTGACTCTTTTCACTTAGCATGTAATGTTCCACTGTATTCATTGTTCAAAATGCACTACATTTGCAGAAAATGTTGCCACACTTGAGAAGGATTGCATAAAAGGCATACCTCAGATTTATCTCCCCAGTTAGTTTCCTGGGTCAGCTTTCCAAGCTCCCTGAGGGCTTTTTTTCTGAGGAACACAGTGAAAAGCCCTTAAAAACACATGCAACAGCTCTTTCATCCAAATTGCTCTACTAATTATGATCCTGTACATATGGTTCTAAAGCAAGGCATGGAGGTCAATGGAGGGATAAATCAAATCTCTGATTAAAAGTGCTGTAGAGGCAATTTCATTTCAGAAAACACAGAGAACTCGCTAACATAACTAATTTGCCTCTTCAGTATACCTTGAACAGGCAGGTTCCCCTTTTAAGGTTGACTGTACTTTATCAGTACCTTTTTCTAAGGAAGATTTAAATCTCAACAATTAAAATACACAAAAGTTAAAAACAGGAGCTAGAGAAACAGCATGTCTATAACATAAAATGCCACATCCCTCTAAGAACAGCAAATCACCAGAGACATTCAATTGCCATAACAACAATATTCAAAATCACCCAATCACTTCCTCTCAAATATCTCAAAGCAGAGGAATTCTAGGTGCTGGAAAGACGATCATATCAGAGTCATACAGGTCTTGCTGGGGAAATCAAGGGGCAGATCACCCTAAAGTCTTCCCCCTGCTGCTGCAAGCCCTTATCACCAGTCACGTAGGGATGGGGGCAGGGAGAGAGGAAGCAATTTGCCCCAGGTTGCAATGTTTTTGGAGCATCCTAGCCCATAGCCATGCCTCCGCATGCCCTGGCCATGCCCCCCCACAATGGCCATGCCCCTTGTGCTGTAGCCCCTCCCTCCTTCCCACACTCCAAGCTCCTCCACAGCTTGTCACCAGTTTCTGAGCCCCTTATGATAGTGGTATTTGGAGTCAGGAAGGCTTCAGACATTAATTTGGGCAGGCTTATAATGGGAGATTTGTTCCATCCATTATTATTGTAATCTTGAAAAGAACTCTTCTAATATGAGGGGGCTTTGTCGTTTCCCAAAGCAATACCATGCCCTGCCATCTCTGTTTGTTATACTTAACGTGTAATCATTCCCAGACAATAGATGACCTCTTTAATTAACATTAGGACTGAAACTTTTTTTGACCAATTTGCTGCTTGCTGGTTTATTTTTAGATGCTTTTATAAACCAACCAGAAGGTTTATAGCTATATAAAACAACTCTATTAATGAGACATTTGCTTTGGTTGCTGCATATTTAATGTCTGAGCAAACAAAGATTATTTAGTTTCTTCAACAGTTTAAAATATTTATGTGGCTACGGAAGTCTTTAGGTCAGAAACACTACCACTAAAAATAAACGTATTATAGCAGTCAGCATTGATGGTCCTTTGGAAATGGGCTGCAGCATTACTCATTGTGATCAATTATTTAGCCCCAGATAATTTAAGAAGTTGGAAGTCCTCACTATGAACCCTTTTTTTCTTTTCTTTTTTTTCTTTCTTTAGTCAGGGCTTGTGCAGGAATTATATTCTTTTTCTGTGGTTTGCTATGCCCATTGGGGTATCAATTTGTGTGTCACCCTGAAAAGAAGACAGAAGAGGATGTAGATTTGCACTTTTTAGAAGACATGTTCTACTGTATATGTAGATACAAATTTGGAAACAACGACTATAATTTAAATAGAATCACAGTACATCCCATTTTGTGAGAAAGATTATCACCAAGTATCCCCACGTGATTGTTCAACTTGCCATCAAGGTGCAATTTGTGGTTAACCTTAAGGCTCCTGTTCTCTCTTCTTATGGACTTGAACTGGACAAACCTTCAAATATAGGACTGTCTTTTGTCAAGTAGGAAATACTGCTTGGCCCACCTAGCACCTATAAATAACATCCACAATTACTTCCTGAAATCTGTAAGCCTACCTTTAAGCAGTGATTATTGACTTTGCAAATAGAAGGCAGAGCAAAGATGCAGTGATGGTGATGTGAGAAGGGGGATCCACCTAAAATAGGATTTAGATAGAAGAACATAACTGGCCCCAAGAAATGAGGAGTTAGTGTGCCCTACCAGATGCTTTCATGGGTCAGATGGGAAAACCTAGTGGGTGAAATTTGACCTATGGGACTGAGTTTCTCTGAGCTGGAAAACCAGAATATACAGTAGTATGCTATATTCCTGTTTTGATTTATTCAGGATTTGGAAAACATAACGTGTTTACACAGCAACTTTAAGATTCCTCCAGGTAGCAGAGCGACTGGATGATTCTTGGAAGTTATAGACTCCAAAAAGTAACTTTTTCACACTCAGCTTGGATGCAGCCACCTATGCCTTAGCATGACAGGCCCTGAATTTCAGGTGGAAAATTCAGATGGTACACTCACCAATAACATATTTTAAGAAGCAGTACATTAATAACGTGCTTCTCTGTTAACACTGTATAAAAGCGCTCCCTTCATTCTTCTTGTGTTGCTCCATGGGGAGAGAAAGAAAAATGTTGTAGGTATAGAGAACAGCACTACAAGTGAAAAGTAGAAGGCACAGAAAGGGGCAACAGCAAGGCACATTCCAATATGTACATCTATGTGTCTTCAGGTTGCCTATCAACTTATGGCAATCCCATGAATTTCTTGTGGTTTTCTTAGGAAAGGAAAACTCAAGGTCTTTTTGCCAGTTCCTTCCTCTTAAATATAGTGTACAGCATCTGGTATTCACTGGTGGTTTCCCATCCAAGTGCTAACCAGAGCTGACTCTGCTTAGCTTACAAGATCAGATGGGATCTGGTGCCTTTAGGGTATTTAGGCATGCAGGTTTTTATACATACTATAAAAAGAAGACATTCCTCAGTTTTTCTTCTGCGGAGTCCTATTAGCATAATTTCTCTTCTCTGTCATTCAGGGTATTCAAGTATCTTTTAGTGCTTTACAATTCATTATTTTAAAGTCTCTGCAACCTTGTCTATGCAAGACAAATATTTTGCAAAATACAAATGCATTGCCCTTAAAATTGCAGATGCTACGGAATGGTGAAAATATGCAGGCAATGGACTCTGGTATGGGCTATGACAGAGGCAACAATTTCCATGAGAAATTAGTATAATAACCACAAAATGTCTCTATGAAATGGTTCATTTCTCACTTTTTAAAAAATGTCAGTACAACTTTTCTTGAATTTGAAGCAGGGACTTTATTTGCACATTTAACAAACATTTTTCATTTTGGAGATGAAGTTTGGCATTTGGGTTTTTAGCATAAATATTAATTAGAGGCAGCATTTACAGAGTTAGCACCTTGGGAAGAAATGCATGGCTATGTGTGGTGTAGCAGCATTTAGCCAGATGTTTTCAGACTGCATTCATTTCTGTGTAAATGTCTGATGGAAGGGGGCCAATATCAGTGAGAAGTGTGGCAAAAACCACATGTAGGTGGGCCAAAATGTTATTCTCTGTCTCTTTTGTCTCATCTCCTCTCCCTCTCCTCTTTTGCTCTTTTCTCTTTTTCATTTTCTCTTTCTCCTTCTTTCTCTTTCTTTCTCTTTCCTCTCTCACTCATTCTTTTTTTCCCTTGAAGCATTTCCTCTATCAGCACATAAGCAGGAAAAAGCAGTTTGCTAGCAATCTGGTAGATGTGGAAAGAATATTTGAAAAATAGTCAAAAAAAATAGTCAAAAACAGACTCTTGCTTATAAAAATCTTTGCACTTCAGAATTTATTCCACAAAAAATTCACTTATGACTGTTTAGCACATAAAACAACCTACATGGCAGAGGGTTAGACTAGATGGGCTTTGTGGTCTCTTCCAACTCCAAGATTCTATTAGTCTAATGATGTGGGTTTCTTTGAACTTCTCATAGCAGGAAGGAAATTGCTAAAATTACTTGGTGCTTCCTTCAAGAAGAAACCTAAAGAATACAGTCTGGCGAGATTCTGGCCAAGAGGACACATAGCCTAGCAGGAGATATAGCAGACTGAATGGGAAGGCTGGACCTGCTCCACAGCCTGGATGTCACCCACTGCTGATTAACTGAAAGGATAAATCCCTGAATTCCCTGAATAAATCCCTGAATTTTAGGGACTTCTGGTTGTATCGCAGTACATGAAAAAGCCATCCAAGACACTAAATGAATCAGAAGTATCTGTGTAGGATGTTTCCAAGTAGCTTAACTGACTTCTTCCAAAGTCTGTGACAATTTACAGAAAGGTAGCCATGTTATTGGAGCCAACATTGTGTAGTGGTTTGAGCATTGGACTACAAATCTAAAGACCAGGGTTTGAATCCATGTTCAGCCATGAACATCTCTAGGTTACCTTGGCCAAGTCCTATTCTCTCAGCCTCAGAGGAAGGCAAAGCAAAGCCTCCCTGAAAAAATCTTTTCAAGAAGACCCAATGATAGGTTCACCTTAGGGTTGCCATATGTTGGAAATGATTTGTAGGCACGCAACAACAGCCCATGTTATTATGTTCCATTCAAAACCAACAAAGAAGCCTGTAGAGCCCTGAAGACCTAAAAAAAATTACACCATGAGCTTTGTAAAGTTTAGCCCACTTCATGAGATGCATGGTGTCTGTAGTCACACAAGAATGCCTAGAATTATCTGCTAACATCTCTAACACTCCTACCCCTCCCCAACTGCCCTTTAAACTCCAATTTCCAGAGTTCTCCCTCTCAAATGCTCTACTGCACATCTGCATTTCCTTTCAGTGCCCCAAAAGATTTCAGTAAATATGACAGATCCAAATGACAATGGGATGCACCAAAGGGAGGGAGGTCCCATAGTCAATCTTATGTTTTGTAGGCATGCTTGGGATAATTCTCTGGCATGTGTAATTCAAAGGATCTCAGCAGTAAGACTTGGCAGGAGCTCTGTTTTATAAGACCTTGAAAAGTTGCTGTCAACTATTAGCAGTTGTCTGGGTCAATATAACACATCTCTCTTGTGCCTGAGATATAACACAGGTAGTTGTCTGGGTCAAAATAACACAGCTCTCTTGTGCCTGAGATGTAATTTAGGGGAAAAACCCATGCGTGCAAAAACTCTTTTTATGTATCACAGAGTACACAAAGATCCAGATCAAAGCTCTGCTTCCTGCTTGTCAAGCAAAGTGAGACACGCTTCCAACATGTTGAAAATATCTTCACTCCTGAATTCTAAACTCTATGGGCATCAGCTCAGAATTAGAAACAGCGAGACCTTGACATGGATAATACCACCTCCAACTGTTCTTCCTTACCTTCCTGGGTATACAGTATTTATGGCTAAGCATTATAATTCAATGTCAAGGCAGTTATCCATGCTAGGTAGAACCCTGTCAACTTCTGTGTGGTGATTCATTCACTTAGTGAGTCAGCCATGCATAAAATTAATTGCCAAGTAATATTGTGTTCTACTTTAACACCCAATAAAAAATTTCCTTTTTTCCCCACTCCACCCCCAGCCAATGCTACAGTATGCTAAATGATTCCTGTTCCCATTTTTCCTCACATAAGCTTAAAGAAAAAGAAAATACAAACAGAAAGGAAAATGAATACTCTGGGAGCAAGCAGAGATCTACAGATAGTTTGGAAAAGGTCAGAAAGAATATCCGATTCCTGACTATTTAACAACAATGAAACAATGAGTCTGTTTTCAACCTAAATTTCACTGCTCAAATAAGGAAGGCTTGTGGTTCAGGTGAAATAAAAGTAGATCTACGTATGAAAAGATTCAGCATGTGTTCCAGTTCTATTATTGTAAACAAATCACTGAACACCTATGATAAGAGATGCCTCATTCTCAAATTGTACATCCAGCTTCCTAAGACATTGGCCTTTTTCACACAGGAAGGGGAAAATGTCCTGAGACATCCTGAAACGGAGCTTACCTTAGTCCATCGCCACGTGGAGCAGCACGTTTTTGCTGCTCCACACTCGTCAGCATCCCGCGGCAACCTGCGGGGCCCAAAATGGCAGCTTACGACTGGCGGAGGCTCTCCACCAACCGGAGAAGCTCGCCAGCCGGAAAGCCCACCCCCGGCAGATCTGCAGGCACACTGGGCGCTGCGACGGGGCTGCACATGGCTGCACAATTGTGCTTTTTAAAAACCACTTGAAAAGTGGTTTTCAAAAAGCATGCGGCGGCGCCACTTCCGGGCGCCCTAGTGCGGGTTGGGGTGTGGGATTACACAGAAGTAATCAGCCCCAATCCATTTTACGGTGTAGACGACCTCTGTCAGAGGTCGCACTACACCGTTTTAATACCCCCGTGTGGAAAGGGCCATTGTTTTGCATTTTATCGAAAGGATTCTAGAGCAAAACAAAGGGGATACATGACTGTTAATGAACCATATAACCACGGCAAGTATCCTTTGCCACACAGTGTTAGAATTTGTTTTAAAAACATGGTACTTAAAAGGGACCAGTTCCTCATGCAGGTATATCATTTGTTATTTCTGTACTGAATTACCAGACACAGTGTCTGGCAACTGAATGGTGTACACCATTGGATTAAATCCGGAATCATCTAGTTTCCCTTATGCTCACTCATCATAACTCATTTCCCCATTTGAGTTCAATAGGAAATAAGTACATCAAAATCTTAATACAGCATACTGAAAAAAAGTTAAAACATCTTTTATTCCATTGTAATGGCTCATTCATTCATGGTATCCTTACTTGATCTTACACTGAAGTGACAGCAAGCATGAACCCGCTCAGAGATTACAGATTATCATCAACAGTAATGATGTTGTGAAACATCAGAAATTGTAGCTCAAATTCCATACGCACACATTTTCCCTTAGTTTTTCAGTTACTGATATAGATGAGGAGGATGGAATGTCTTTGACCAAGAAAGTTGCCCAACTGAGTCCTGGTCCTGGATTGCCTTCTGAAGCATTGGAGTTTTGCTATATTATTACAGATTTCTTTATTATTTTTTCCTGTTTATCCATGGCTGCTTGTTACATTCATCAGTAACTGGCAGGAAGGGTGAAACAGCAAACAGTGCCCCTATTCTAGAAACTAGCACTGTTCACCACCCATATATTTTGTTATATTTTTTTATAATACTGTAGTAAGACTAGAGGCCTAAATGTGCTGAAAGCACCAGATCCCTTCTGATATTGGAAGCTAAGCAAGGTAAAGTCTGGTTAGTACTTAAACGATAGGCTGCAAAAGACTATCAGTTGCTGTAGCAGCTTAGTTAAAGGAAGGCAATGGCAAACTACCCCTGAATATTCCTTGCCTAAGAAAACTCTATAAAATTTATGAGGTCAACATAGGTCAACAAGTGACTTAAAGGCACATGATAGTATAAGTCTCTGTTTGGATTTGCAACTGCAATACCCTCATGTTTTTTTCCATTAGATAGAGATCTTCTCTAGTGAAACCATAGTGAAACATATTTATATTTGCCAGAGAAGTAAGAATACCTTACCAGATCTTATTGCAGTGAGTACATTTTGCCCTGCTTCCTTTTTTAATCTTCATGTCCTTATCTGTAGGAAATGCAATACCTGTCTTTGTAACTTTTAAATGTGATGCTCTTTCTTTTCCTCATGACACAGGAAGCTGAGCTAAAGTTACAAGTTGTTTATTGAGGCCACAGTCATCTTACTTTTTTTTTTTTAAACACATGAATGAACAAGGATACTATGACTAGGAAATGCAAAACACCTATTACTTCCTTCCTCTCTGAGGATGTGAACCTGATCCAGAGAAAGCATGCAGAGATTTTGTCACTAACATTGACATGAAGCAGATAAAAATCCAGACTGATGTAGGTTTCTTCTCACAAAATGTGGCATGCTGAAATTCTAGACATGCCTGCAATTTTACAAGTGGCTCAGACCATCTCAGTTATGTTTTGTGACATCTCTAAAGAGAGATTATTGTGCATTCCTAATCTAAACCCTTATTTTATGCGATGGAAGATAAAGTTCTTATAGACAAGCTGGCCAGAAGTATAGCAAGCAGTGGGTCTCTGTTCTTCACCATGTGATGATTCCCTTCCTTTCTTCTCACAAACTTAGTTAGAGTTACTGCACAACTATGCTTTATCACATATGCTTGATCCAATGGGGTTTTGAGGTATCAATAGGCCATATGTTCTTCTGGAAGAAGAGATGAAAAGATAAAGCCTCTTGACAATCCATCAGGCTAAATGTGTGGAAGTAGAAGCATCTGTTAGAAGCAGCTATATTACTGTTGGGTTTTAAACATTCTTAATGTTAACGTGTCTTGTATGTAGCCTTAGTTAGTTTGTGTTTACTCTCATCCAGTCAGGTGTCTTTAATATTTTAAAATGTATCTTACTGACTTCCTTATTTTGTATTCAAGACTGTGGATGACTCATCCCACTCTAAAAGCCTTGAAGACTTTATTGCAAAAACCACATCCTTAGTTCCCCCACCATTTTAGAGGGGAGCATAAAATACTTTTCTCTGATATTGGGCAGTCCATTTCCTGTCACACGACTAACATGGAATTTGACTGGCTGACTACTTTTTTCTGAAGTCACAAAAAGCTGAGAATTCTATGGATACTGGACTTTTACAAACTGTATCTATGTAAAACACCCCATGAGAACTGCCTCTGTTTTCATTCACTAGGTTCCCTTTTTTGTTCAGCTAGACGTCTGATTTACTGAGACAAATGATGTCTCATTGACTAAGTTCTTTTTACTAGTTACTGAATATTTTGTTAGCGAGGATCTTTCCACATCATGAAATTAGGACACAATTAGCTAAAGTATAAGGACATAATGCCAATTTTGTGTTATGTAAAAGTAACCACGCAATGCAAAAATACTGCAAGTTATAATGGAGTATCAGAAAATGGTAGGGTAGGGTTTTTTCCAACAGGAAAAAAAAATCTGGATTAAATGAGTCCCTTAGGTGTTTCCGCTTTTGCCTATCCAGAATGGACCTCTGGAATTTCCATCCTGGGGAAGTTTTATATCCTATGCTGCATCATTGTTATTGTTGTTATCTTTATTTATACCCTGCATTTTCCAGAAAGTAAGGATTCAAGGTGGCTCACTTGCTGTTGCCATTTTGAGAGGCATCACAGAGCAGAACAGAGGTATTTGGATTCTGCAGGTTTTTGGGAGTATTTTCAAATGTTTCTATGCTTTTGGAAGGGATTCTATGTGGTTTGACGGCAAAAAAAAATTCCAGGAAAATCACATTTTTTACAATGGGGTTTGAAGGCTCTGAGGAATTGTAAGAGTGCCTCAGGGGCTACAAAAGGGGGATTCTGGGGGCTGCATGCTGTTTGAAGGCTACACTGTGCTCACCCCAGCTCTACTTGTTTGTTGGTAGTTTGAAGAAATATCTGTGCTGTCATCACTCAACTTCTACATTTTCTACCTTTTTTTCCCCTTTACATGTACACATGCTTTAATCATAGACTGTAATTACTTCCTTATCCTTTTGAAACTGCTTGTTTCCACGTGGCTGGAGAAAAGTTATCTTGGAACCCCTCCTCATTTGAAGATTTTTCATAGTATTTTCCCACACATATTTATGATGTGTGTCATGTGGTGGCTCTAAGCCCTATTTCTCTTTGAAATAAATCATACATTTGGGAGTCCATGTTGGAAGACAGTTAAACAAACCCATCAAGGATTCTAAAACAGGAGTTCAAACAGACCTGCATCTCACAGAAACATGTAGTATGCCTCTTGCTGGAAACGTGACTCAAGGAAAAGAATAAGGAAGCAAGGAAGACAAATCCCACATGAGATCAACAAGCATCCATCTCACACCTCACAACTTACAGAGTTGCCCATTGCTATGGCTGGCCTACCATTAGGGCAACTAAGACAACCACCACAGATGGAAGATGCTGAGAAATAGTGATGGCAGCTCTCCAGCCATTCTTTTCAAAAAAAGGAAAGCTGGGTATGTTACACAGTCTTTCCTGCACCTTCTACACACTGAAGGGCACTGTTCAATCTTCAGTTCACTCCTGCATGTGGAATGGAGGTCACATGGAGAGACTCTTGTCCTTTGTTTCAGGCAGAAAAGCATCTTGAGTTAGCCCTGTGTGCTGTACACTTTCTGACCATTTTCAGACATATTTCATAAACACAGAAGACTCACGCTGAAAACTTTCACTACCATATGAAATTTGCATCTGTCCTTGTCCAAGTTGCCATTGCTTTGCATAATTGAGCTCATAAAATTGTTAAAATGAGAAATTATAAACACTGTGAACCCTGAAAAACAATGGAAATAAAACTGAGATAATATTTACAAATGTCTTTCAATAGAATAGTACAATTTGCCATGTTCTGAAGAAAGGATAGAAAGACTATCCATTTATTAGGCCATTTCCAGACTACAGTGTTATAGCGCTATTATTCCACTTTCAACATCCTATGAAATCCTGGGGTTTGCAGTTCAGAGAGGGGCCTCAAAGTCTAGTGCAGAAATAGCCTTAGTTGTCTTCTGACTGAAAAAGCTACTATTCAACACTTGGGAAACCATGTCACAATAAAATACTATTACCTGCAAGGTTTTGGTGAGATTCTTTGCATTCCCAAAAGTATTTATCTGTGCAGAAATACATGTGTTGTTTTTTTTTCTCTGTAGAAACATGTCTTCTCTGCAGGAATAGCACATGTATCACTGCACAGAAAAATCATAGTTCTACCCAGAAAACATGTGATATGTACAAAAAACATTTGTTCTTCAATACATAAAGTATGTTTTATGCACAGAAAAATATGTTTATGCATAGAAAAAAGTGTATTTCTGAACAAATGCATACTTCCTAAAGAGCAAGTAACAATCAGGAGTTGTGCAGAATTTTCTGTATTCTCACTCAGTAAGGAGAATACTATAGGAATTATTTGTTCTTGCCTTCAGGGATGAAAAACACGAAGACATGATCCGTATTCTGTAGGAAACCAAGGGTACATTAAAGGAAATATCGCCTTCCTGGTATGTAGCTGAGATGCACATGAAGCAGAAAAGAAAAGACATCATGACTACTTGAGCAGTGATTGTTCAAAATGTATAAGCATGTATATCACCCAGTTATCATTTTTTTTAAAAGCGCAAAAATTCAGACTAAAAGATTCACTTTAGAAGAGCCACCGTTAGCCTTGTTAACTTTAATTAAAATGAACTGTGCAATACAAAGAACTAGGACTAGTTAACTTGGCATTTCTTTTTCCTTAGAATGTATTTGTCGTTGTTGTGTGCCTTCAAGTCATGTCCAACCTATGGCAACCCTAATGTGAACCTATGACAGGACTTTCTGGGGCTGAGAGTATGTGATGTGAGTGTGTCCTGGGCCCTGAAGTTTTCCCCATCTTTATAAGAAATTGTGGAAGAGACCAAAGCAGACACAGGTACACTGATTACCAGGACCTGCAGCTTGGACATGACATTTTGGGGAAGGCTTTAACAATTTTAACAGCTCTCAGGTTGCGCCTGTTGGAATTTTGCTCCCCTCCTCCCTAACCACTTCCATAAAATCAACTGGAAGTGGAACATCCAATGGGGAAGGAGGGCATTTTGGGAAAACATTCTCTGCTCCTTTGGGGGAGATTTGGGTCTTGAGGTGGGGGATTTTCTGCTCAAAGGCTGAGGCCAAGAGACTTGACCACCTTTCTCAGCAGCACAGGAAAATCCTCAAGCTGCAATAGTCACATGTAGTTTAAGAAGCATGGAGCTCCTTCCCCTTCCTCCAAGGATAGTTCTGTTACCACAGTTATGGTATGTCTGGTGAGAACACTAGATATCTCTTGATATCAATCTTATTTGGCCTTTATTTGACCTTTCTCTGCCACCCTACTCCATGTGTTTGCAAGGGCCACCGGACAAGCACGTAATAGGTGTGGCCGTTAATGGTTGTACATTCCAAACCTCATTCAGGCAGGCAACTTAATGCCTCTCCGATGCTTTAGGGACCACTCCTTCTTGCCAAGCGCCGTGCTCAGCGCGACTTTACACAAAGACGCCCGCCCGAGTGCCGAGCCAATCCTTTATGTTGGGCCATTTGCATACTGGCCATAATACTATTGTCATCCAGCGCTAAGCTCATCATGTAAAACCTGACCTTTTCCAACGCCTTTGTCCCGCTCTAAATTTCCTTTGTTCTCACCGAGCATGGCATGGCCTGTAGGTAAAATCCACCCTATAAAAAGTCCCCAATGCCGAGCCTTCCTCGGATCGCCTTGGACTTCCATCTAGCCTTGCTGCTGCTCTGTCCAGTGACGTTTTCCCCTCAGTTCCCAATAGCTGAGTCTGGACTGCTTGGATCACCCTGGACTTCCATCCAGCCTTGCTGCCACCCTGTCCAGCGAAGTTTTCCCCTCAGCGAACCGCGCTGAGCTTTCCTTCCTGCAACCTCCACTTCTCTCCAGGACTACAAGAAAAGGTGTCATATTACCCATTCCCCCGAAACTCTCCATTTCTATTTCTCAGTTAGTTAGTGTATGTTGTGTCTTTTGTGTTGTTTGTCATCAATAAAACTATTGTTTGTTATTTTAAGAACTGTCTAACCACTCTCTGACCTGACGCTGTAGACACAGGGTAAAAGATCCCAGCTAAAGTTACCCTGCCCCTCGTTAGCTTGAGAGAGTGCTCGAGTCTAATTTCCCCCATCTTGTGTTTTCATTTGGTAATTTGGGTGCCCCTCCTGGGACCCCCAACATACAGGGTAACAGTTCCCCCTCCTCCTCTGAAGAGAAAGTCCCAGAGTATTCCTCATTCCCGAATTCATCTACAGAGAATGCATGCTATCTTTTGCTAAGGTATGGCAAGTCTTTCTGCCTTTCTTGTCTGGCTGGGGCTGGCAGCCCTCATTGGAATTGAAAACCAAGGCCTCTAATTCTGGTACATCTAGGCGTCACCTGGGCCCCTTTCTGGCCACATGGCCAATATCACTGCCATCCGAACTGGAAGAGGTGGCCCTCCCACATGACCAACTCACAAGGTATTTGAATGAGCTCATCCAAGTCCTGGCTGTATATGCCTCTTCCCCCTAGAACCAAACTGCCGTCTGACCAGGGTTTTGATGGGACACATTGTTCTTGGCTTGGAGTGGAGGGACCAAGAGCCCACCCATCCCCTCACCCCCACTGCCCTGACCCGTTTGCACAAGCTCACCTAATGTGCCAATTATGCTAGCCTCCTGCTAGCTTGGAGCCATGCCAATAATTTAGGGGGTGGATCTTTTCCAAACATGCTTGAGCAGTGGGGCTGTATTCTCCCGTTTCCTGTCATCAGCCAAATCACTTGTCCCCTCAGTTCCTGGCCAGTTTTGATCCAGTCACCTCTTGCTGCAGGTGGAGGGAGCAGATTCAGAAGGGAGGACAAGCATCAACTAGATCAAAGATCTTCTCTAGTCTTTCTATCCTGGCCATCCCAAAGGGCAAACAAAAGCAGCTCATTCATATTGTGCTCCAGGCGGAGGGAGGAGAAGAAAGATGAGGGGAGGGCTGAAAGGAAAGGGAAGTTAAATAAAAAAGGAAAGCAGAGGTTGAAACTTAAAGGATTTTGGAGGGGGGACAGCACAAGGAAGTGAACAGATGAAGAAGCGGGAGAGAAGTAAAGGCAAGTAAGAACAAAACATGTAAATCTGGAGCATTTGAGCAATACAAAAAGATGTCCTCTCAGAATGGTAGGCAGGAAGAAGACTGAATTCATGGCAGTTGCTCCCCCATGTGGGGATTCTGGAAGGTCTTTTGTCTTTTTTCCTGCCTATAGGAGTGAGTGGGAGGAGCAACATCCAATCAAGAGCATATTCCTCCCTTTTCTACTGGGAAGTGGTATGGAGGGAAGCATTTTATTTTTATTTTTTTTTAAAAATGGCTATTACCCTGTTCTCTGGGGGTCCCGGAAGGGTCACCCAAATAACCAAAACACAAACACAATTCTGGGGAGAGTTAGCTGGAGCACTCACTAAAGCTAGCGAGAGGCAGGGTAACTTAGCAGGGATCTTGCAACCCAGCATCTACGGGGTCAGGTCAGTCAAGCAGTCAGACAGTTTAAAAATAACAAAAATGATATTTTATTGAAAGACAAACAAACAGTAAAGACACCACAATCGCACAGCTAATGAAAGAATTGGAAATAAGGATTCTCGGGGGAAATGGGTGATACGACACCTTTCTCGTAGTCCTGAAGAGACTTGAACATAGAGTTCATTGGGACGCGGGGAAGAGAGCTCAGCATGGTTCTCTGAGGGGAGCTCGCCAGACAAAGTGGCAGCAAGGCTGGATGGAAGTCCGGAGCAATCCGATGTGGTCTCGGAATCGGGGGGTTTATGTAGGGTGAATTGTGACTGCAGGCCATGCCTTACTCGATAAGAACAATGCGAGTTTGGAGCGGGACAAAGCTTTGGAAAAGGTCAAGTTTAACATGATTGGCTTAGCGCTGAATCAACAATAGTGTAGCCAGTATGCAAATGCACAGTACTTAGTCTGGCTTTGTAAGACTATTGGCACAGAGCCGGGCACCTTTGTTAGTGTCGTGCTTAAGCAAGAGGGTGTTTGCAGGAGAGGTCCCTGAAGCAACAGAGTGGCTCTGTTCTGCCTGCCTAGGTGGAGAATGGAATGTCCAACAATTACCGGCCGCGCCTGTTTACGTGCTTGTCCGGAGGCCTCGCAAACACGTGGAGCGGGGTGGCAGAGGAAGGCCAAATGAGTTTTGATATCAAAAGCGATATCAAGTGCTACCACAGGGTAGGCCTGGGCCGCAGTAACATGGCCTTAATCCCATCAATAATTTCAGCTAAAGTAGGTCCATTTAATTAATAAAATTTAAATAAATGTTGATTCACCCATTGCTTTAATATGAGTACTAACAGGATACAGGCCAATCAGTGTGGCAAGATGTTATCCCTTATCATTCTCATCAAAGAAAGGAACTGAAGTTTTCTAGACATGTAGGAAACAGAGAGGTTTAGGGTATAGGCATTTATTCTGAACATTTATTCCCTAACAGATTTTACATGGATATTTACATAACATATAAATGTCACCATAAATAGCACAGTCTTCTGCCTTCTGGCCAGCCCCTCCTGAAACTGCAAACCCCAGGATTCCATAGGATGTTGAAAGTGGAATAATCGCGCTATAAGAGTGTAGTGCGGAAATGGCCAAAGGTACCAGAAAGCTCTGTTAAGCAGGGTGAAAGTATTTGTCTTCTCTCATCTTCCAAACCCCAACTTTCAGCAGCAGCTGCCCCTTCCCAAAACCGCTATTGCTTCACCAAAGGAGAAGGGTAGGTGTGGAAGAACATCTTTTGACAAGAACATAGTGGGGTGCTCTTCCACATCTCTCCCCATTTCCTCTAAGCAGACAATCATTGCTTGGGGAAGGGATGACTATGGCTGAAACTGCAGTTTGGAAGGTGTCTTCATCCTGCTTTTTTTGGTACCTTGTCTTATCTAAAGATCTGTTAAACATTAACTTTACAGAATCCCTGTCCCAGATCCAAGCTAGTCCTATCTGTATGTCTACTTTGAAAAAAGTCCCACTGGGACCTAACCCAGGTTCTTGAATAAAGGCTGGGGCTGCCTCTTGATACTATCTATAGTCAATGTTTTTCTCAGCCATACAGAATGAATAATTCTGAAACGTGTGTCTTATCATTATTGATTATTAACATCATCACAGTTATTCATTATTGATTGTTTTCATCAATGGGCTTAACGCAATGTTTTTCTAGAAGATCTTAATGTTTTCTAGCTTTTTCACTGCGTGCAGTCACCTCTAAGAGCAAAGTCATAGCCAGTCAGGGGATTAACTCTTTTAACTTCTCATACTTTCCAACTGTCTCAATTTGTCAGGAAGGACCCTAGTTAATCCTCTGCTGCCCCACTTTCTCTGCTGCCTTAAAAAATATCCTGTGTTGTTCTTCTCCTCCCAGTTTCCCCTTTTATTCTCAGCTTACTTTAGTTGCCTGAGTTCAAATGCAGAAGTGGCTTACTATCACTTAACTTAATGGGAGAAGAGAGAGAGAGGAAAAGGTGGGGTCTTGCCCTTTCCGGTAGGTATTTTGCTTTATTTTCCCAAGCTCAGCATATATATTCCAGGGTTTCCCTGCTTAAAACAGTACTCACCCTTGCCTGGTTTCACAGAGCAAGTTAGTCCTTTTTTTTTTTTGGATGACAGTTCAAAAAAAAAGTAATTTTTAAAGCTTTGATACAGAAAGTATGCCAGAACATAGCCAGTTGCATCAAGAAGAAAAGTATATTTTCTGTTTAAAATTGTCAGCATGTCTCCAGCAAATATATATTTTTCTCCTATATTGTACTTCCTGTTCCTCCAGAGAGCAACACTATATATAGATATAGATAGTCTCATGCTGTCAGAACATTTATGCACATCATTTCAAAGCAGATTCAGAATCTTCCAGCTTGGCAACAGTGTACATGAAAGAGCCAGGGCAATTATAGGAAATCCAGACAAACAAGGCAACAGCTGCTAACTGTAGGATTAAATGAATGCCCTCTCTCTACCTCCTGTGGCAACCTATTGCCAGTTCTTTCATTGGTCAATGGACTAAGCTGGCTGGCAGGAAACAAAACTGATCAGAGATTATTTTACAATTGCATTTTAGTATTCATGCAGGAAGCAAAGGAAATTGACTCTCTAGTTTACTCAACCTGGCAATCATTCTTCCTTCTCTGATGGACTTATCCCTATGAAATTATTGTGCCTGTGCTCAGCTCTTCCTCCTCCTTCTCTTTCTCCCTCTGGTGTGCTTTTTATTCATTGAAAGACAGGTTTGCTGAAGAGGTTTTGCTATCTGAGCCAATGTACAAGGTGGCATCCTTTCCACATTCCACATACAGAACCAGTCTGGATTGGCAGATGAATGTATTTCAACTCTGGTTACATGAAAGCTGTCTCTCTTGTGCCTGATGATGGCAAGTGCATGTATGTAGCAGCTAGCAGTTCTGATTAAGGCATAAAGACACCAGCATATGAAGAAACAAATGGAGGCTTTATTGGATTAACTCCATTGAAGGTAGAAAAGCTCTCTAAAGGTGCTAAGGTGACACTTTTAATAAAAGTAGGAGAATAACGAGATAGGAAGAGAAGAGGTAGAAATTGTATTAGTTTACATCTCAGAAAAGTTAAAGGGGATGGATAAGAGATGAGGAAATGTTGAGTCACTAGGAACTACTTAATCCTATCACAGCTACTCTCTCTAAGACATCTATAATTCTCTACATTTTGAGCACTGTTGTATTTCCAACACCCAAGGCATTAGCCTAGTTTAGCAAGGGCAGGACAAGCTATGTAGAATGTAATAGCTCCATCCTCCAACAGAGGGAAATGGCTCAAGAGAAATAGCCAAGGAATGATCATGACATCCACCCCTAGTACATACTCTCTGAGCAGTTGCCTCACTCTGACTAACAATAAGACTGGCCTTGCTGAAAGATTTAGAACGTAATTCTTCACTGTGTTTCTTCTGAAAAGGAAAAGCAGGAGATTTTAGCATTTTTCTTCCCATTAGAGAAAGCCTTTGAAAACCATGCAGTTTTCAAAACCTATTCAGAATTCAGGACTTATTCTGCACAAAATTCACATGATTGTTTTGCACAGGAGAAAAAAAATATTTTTCCCTATAGGAACCAGAATTTTTCCCAGAAAATTCTGTTTTCCATGTATGAATTTTGCTCAGAATAAGTCCCCAAATTACAGAAAAAGTCCCCAAATTTGCTGTGCAGGAAACGGTACTATCTGCATAAAATAACTACATGGTGATTGTGTGCAGAATCAGTCTCAAACTGCAAATATTCTGCTTAGTCCATGATCCTTCTGGTCAAGATTTCTTGACACTCCAAAAATATGCTTTCTGACAGTTGTTGAAACATTCTGAATAATCTTTGCATCTCTATGAAAGATGATGAACCTATTATCTTGGAAATAAGAAAGTATTAGGAAATTTCACCAGAAGAATGAGATTTCAGTTTGCATAGCATCGAATGCAGATGATTGGGTTGTTAAGGTTCCAAACTGACCTCTATGCTACTGCTTTAGGAGACTTGAAAAAACAGAAGGAAGAGAAGGAAAAATCCTATGGGTGCAAGTAGGCTTGTTACATCTATGGATATATATTAATCATAAGTGTTCTTCTTCAGGGAAAACTACTGAATATATAACTGTTAAAAAGGACGTAAATTGTGTAGTTTTATTGTTTAAACTCCTGTTATTTCAGAGTAAATGAGCTATATCAGTCATCAGTTCCATTCAAGTTATCTGAGAGCACTGAATGCCCAGATAAGGTAGAATCATATTGAAGAAAACAGTTTGCTTAGATCAGAAAATATTGAAGTTTCTAGTGATCTCAAATGTACAAAACAGTTTAAGCTAGTTCCCAAAACATCTTGGCATGTTCTGCTGATTTGATAACATCTTGAACACCAAATTATTATAAAAAGAACAAGTATGATGTATATAGTTGAGAAATAGTGCTTGTTGCTTATTGGTGAATTTGTATGTATGCTGCAGTCTTATGTTGCTCAGTTGCTGTCATTGCATGTTTTCATAAGAATTCTATATCAAGTTAGTTTAATTGCTTGTTTGAGGAAGAATTCTGGACTACCAAGCCAAAGTTCAACTGCCACTGTGTTGTTAAATAGACTCTGAGTTTACTATCAGTTTACTATCAGACTCCATTCATGAACCTTAAAGAGTTTAAAAAATCCTCTTCAATGAACATCCAAAAAAGATTATATATAGATTCAGATAGAAATGGAATAAAAAGGGACACCACAGAATGTATTTAGTGGCCAGACAATGTATGAGTGTACCACAAAACTGAACTAGAAATGCCTGCCCTAATAAATGCAAGAATTACATTGTTCTTTTTTGTCCTCTACTAGATAACATTGCAGCAGTTTTCTGATCAGAGCAGATAATGGTAGCATGACCACTGCTTGTGCATCTGTACTTATCTTTCATAGAATCATAGAGTTGGAAAAGACCACAGGAGCCATCCAGTCCAACCCCCTGCAATGCATGAACACACATCAAAGCACTCCCAACAGATGGCCATCGGGCCTCTGTTTAAAAACCTCCAAAGAAGGAGACTCCATCACACTCGCAGGCAGCATATTTGAATGCCCAACAGCTCTGACTGTCAAGAAGGTCTTTCTGAGGTTTAGGTTAAACCTCTCTCTCTCTCTCTTTTTTTTTTTGAATCCATTGCTCTTTGTCCTAGTCTCTGAAGCAGCAGAAAACAACCCCGCTCCCTCTTCGACATGACATCCCTACAAATATTTAAACATGGCTATCATGTCACCTCTTAACTTCTCTTCTGCAGACTAAACATACCCAGCTCCCCAAAACACTCCTCATAGGGCATGGTTTCCAGACCCTTCACCATTTTGGTCGCCCTCCTCTGGACATGTTCCAGCTTGTCAACATCCTTCCTGAAATGAGGTGCCCAGAACTGGACACAGTGTTCCAGATGAGATCTAACCAAAGCAGAGTAGAGTGGTACCATTATCTCCCTTGGTTTAGACACTATACTCCTACTGATGCCTACTTGGCATCAACCAAGAATCACATTTGCTCTCTGGGCTTCCACATCATGCTGCTGACTCATGTTCAGCTTGCGGTCCATCAAGACACCTAGATCCGTTTCACGCATACTGTTATCCAGCCATGTGTCCCCCATCCTATATTTGTACATTCCATTTTTTCCTACCTAAATGTAGGACTTTACATTTCTCTCTGTTGAAATTTATTTTGTTAGCTTTGGCCCAGCTCTCCAATCTGTCGAGGTCATTTTGAATTTTGATTCTGTCCTCTGGCATATTAGCAACCTCTCCTTTCACTTTATCTTTCACTGTTGTGTCCTACCAATTCTTCCAATCTATAATTTCATGAGCTATCTAGAATATCTGCTAGAAAGTGCCAGTGCTATAGTGCAGAGGAGTGGTTTAGAGCTTTCTACCAAAGAATTCTAAGCACCTTACCAAACTGCAAATCCCAGAGTTCTGCAAGATAGACCCACAGCAGATAGAATGGCATTAAAATTCTACAACTGTTGAAGATACACTCAAGACCAAGGGTGTCAAACTCAATTTCATCTTGGGCCACATCCATATTACAGTTGCCCTCAAAGGGCCAGTTGGATCTATAAGATAATGTAAAACATCTGTAAGATTTCTGTTCCCCCTCCCCTGTGCCTCTTTCTTCTCCCCCAATGGCTCTTTTTTCCCTCTTGCCCCTCTCTGTACCTGGTGAGCCCAAACCCCACATTGTGGGCCCCTGGCTACTGGTATTCTGAAGAGGGGCCCAGCAGCCAGCACTTGCAATGTACTTCTACTTATGACTGATCCTCTGTTCAACTTTCACGAGCAGTGTGGAGCATTGCCATGGTAACCCATAGCAACATTTTGATGGTGAGACTTGGACAGAGGAGCAGTCAGAAGTAGAAGTAGATCACGAGTGCTGGCTGCTGGGGCCCCCTTCAGAATACTGGCAGTCAGGAGTCCACAATGTGGAGATTGGGTTCGCCAGGTTGGGGTAGTGCCGCAGCTGCAGGAGAGGTGCGAGGGCTGCATGAAATGGCCTGGAGGGCCAGATTTGGCCCGCAGGTCTTGTGTTTGACACATGCTCAAGATTAACTGGTTGCAGTTCTATATATTAATTAGTTCTTTTCATTCCCTTAAACAGTTAGTTGGGTTTCAAAAAATGAGTTATAGAATGTGTGGCAAACAGTGGCCATTTCCACATGGGGTAATAAAAACAGTGCAGTGTGTCCTCCACGGAGGACGTCTGCACCTTGAAACGGACTGGGTCTGGACTATTTAGTGTAGATCCGCACCTCAATCCGCTCCGGAATGACCCCAAGTCGTCCTCCAGCGTGCTTTTGAAAGACCTGATTTTTCCAGTCTTTCAAAAGCCCAGAGTGTGTGCCTGCTCTCAAGTGCAGATTCGCAGGCTCGCACCAATGTGAGTCTGCAATCTACGGAGGTCAGGCTTTAGGCTGGCGAGCTTCAGCAGTTGGTTGGGACCCACGACCAACCAGAAGCTGCCATTTTGGACCCCAGAGCAGTGCAGATCTACGACCATGCACTGCTCCGGAGCAGCCTGGAGCAGACCAAGGAGCCAGAATATCCGGTAACTAGAGGCACTGGGTGATTCCCTCGCCCCATGCGGAAATGGCCAGTAAGTTCAACAAAAGTCTGAGAAACTGAAAAACAAATACCATTAGAGACTAAATTCAACCATTCAAAGGTCAAGAAGGCAGTTAGCAACTCTGCAGAATTACTGTTGGCACACTTGGCACAGATTTCATCAAAAAATAGTAAGTGTTTTCTGACACAACAGTTATTTGAACATTTGTTTCTTAGAAATTTCAGAGTGTGGGATCAGTTTCTTGGACACCATTAACTGGGAGGTGATAATGGTCTTGTCTTCTTGGTAATCTGAATGGTGTTTTCTGCTGTCCTTAGACAAAGAACGAATCAGAACAGCTAAAAGTTGGCATCAGAGAGTTCTGCAACATTCTGTTTCCATGGTCACAATCAGCCAGATAACATGGAATGGCTTTATAAGTCGATTTCAGTTCTAGACATGTTCTCTCTGACATCACCTTGTAGTACCTCCAGCCAAATCTGATTTGTTTAACTCTGAATCACCTTGTTGATCTCACAGAATGTGCTGGAGAGAATACATAGGTACTTTGCTGGAACTGTAATGGGTTGGTTTTTTTTAGACAATATAAAGTCTCTATGTCCCATTCATCTAGGAGGCATTCACAGAAGTCCACCTTTGGCTTAAATGATGCCAAAATACACTAGTTAGTTTACTGAGTGATCCCATAATCCCAAGGATATATCTCTGTAGGTATGGGATTGAGCCCAAATTCCTCTCCTGCGTCTTAGATGAGGTTTCTAGTTTAGCAGAGAGCAGAATTCCAACCTCATATTAAGGGTGTGACAGTACACAGAGAAGGAGAAGACTATGGATCCAGCATGCCAGTACCAGGGCAGAAAAATGGGGGAGGGGGAGTACAACAGTATGAAAACAAAAATACATATCAAAGGCATGTGACAGCATACAATCAATATAACTGAATATTGATTTCAAAACCTCTGAAAGCTTTGCTTGTATAAATTGAAATTATACTTGAATTCTTTTCAAAAAATAATATAAACATTGAAACAAACCACTAGTCATTGCAATTATATTAGCAACGTAACATTTTCCCTTAATTACATTGCAGACTTTAGTGTTCATAAAAATACAATGGCCAAGATCCTGCATTGGGTGAGATACCTCCTCTGGAGGTCCATGCAGATGATGTCATTGTCCTAAATCCAGTTATAGGACATGGCTGCATGCCATTCTACTGTTCTCCCTGCTCTCCATCAACCAGGAAATAGGCAAATTCAGAGAGAGGCAGCTGAAAAAGTATGGTTCTCATGGAGGAATTTTAGTCATTGTGCGATCAGTAGAGAATTCTACCCTCTGCAACAACCAAATAAATGAGTTGTGATGCCATAAGTCTGGCTTACACCATCATAATTCACAAATAGGATGACAGCTAATACCAGTAAGGTCAACAAAACACTGAGTAATGTCAACAAAATATCTTATTTATTGATTCTTAAAATGCATAACTTTCCATCAGATTTTTTTTTATAAATATTAGATTTTTAAAAATATGATTACAAAGAAAGGGACAAAAGAAATAGAAGGAAAGGGGGAGCAAAGGTAGGAAAGTACATAGGAAATGAATGAGAGCTAAACAAATATATTAATACAAGCTTACCATATCTCCAAAAACACATTCTCTCAAAATTGACACCTATAAAATACATGTTGATGAATAGCTAAAGCAGTGGGATCTTCTGCCCATTGAACAATAGATTATCCTTCCAGCCTTGGTATGTGAGTCTCTAAGCAACAGTCAGATCATACAGAATACACCCACTTTGACTGTGTCCCAGAGATATAATTTAAAAGAACGTGTGTGTCTACAAATACCAAAGATTGTTCTAGTACAAAACTGGGTAATATATTGAACTCATTATCCTATGATGCAGGGACACATGATCTTCTTTATGTTTCCAACATTTAGTTGTTGTAGTAGAAAATTTTCCTTCTGAAGAGGCTTAATGGTGTCCAGTACACGAAAAGCACCTATTTTTGCTGAACAAAATGTAATTTTGAAAGAATAAAAGATTCTGCCCAATCTTTTTATTTATTTTTTCTAAAGAAAGTTTACATTTTAAACTCTGAATCAGTAAACTTTCATGTGCAAAAGTGGGAAAATGTAGAGAATTTAGTGAAGGAAGAAAAGTATTATTTTTCAGTTCAGTCCAGGACTACTGTTGATTCTTTGCAGATAGGGCTTAATCACATTCATGTCTGTGAGAGCTTTCTTCATGTCATCCCAGTGTTTTGTACCACAGCTCCCAATCCACCCAAACCAGCATGGCTATGTCCAGGTTGCTTGGAGTTACAATGCAAGAAAGGAAGACTTCCTTGGAAAAGGAAGACTAATGGGAATTTGAGCTTAAAAGGATACCAGTGGGACCTTGTAGTTTTAAAGGCAGTGGGGGGTGGTTCTGTTCTGGTTTTTATCTTCAAACTGTTAAGGAACTATCTGAGGTGCTGAACCCTATCTTCAACTTGGAAAGCTCTTTTTAAAATTCAGGCTAAAATCCAGAACTGATTCATCTCAACACTGACATGGATGCCACCAACTGCCATTCATGCTGACTCTTATGACAGACAAAAGCTTTTATCTCTTTGCTTGGCCACTTGCCTGAACTGAATTCAAAACCCCAAAGAAACTGCAGCTGCCATCTTGTATCACTGACTGAACTGAAACCACAGTGTACAATATCTCTGTTGTGATGAAACAAACTGCCACAAGGATTGATAAGCTTTTGAGTTGTTCCTAACTCCTCATCAGTCTAAATGATACGAAAGAATCATGACCAAGGGAGAAGAAATGGAAAAGGCCCTAAATTAGGCCAGCTGTTGTGTCCATGAGGTCTGCAGTTAAACTTCATCCCAAGATGGAGACTGCAAACTGAATGATTGAATGTGCAGGTATCACATGTGCAAGTATCATATTACACCAAGCAATGTACACTGAGGTCAAGTGGAAAGAATGGGGTCTATCTCTGAAACACAAAGGCTACTTGCCACTCTGAGATTTGCCCCCTGCCTTAAAATGGCTGCTATGTTGCTACTGTTCCAGCAGTCATGAAAGCTATGTTTTTCTGTTAATACGAGGTGTGTGATGAGCATACTTTATTTTAAAGTCAGATTGTGCTTCCACAAACACAGTGCTGTTTTAAATAAGAGGTGTGCTCCCGCATGTCTCCTTTGTCAACATCTGCTGCTATTGTGCCGTAGAATTTTGGTGTCACAGTGGAAATTAAGGCAGTAGTTGGTGGAGGAGGCACAAAATAGAGCCCAACCTTGTTGGGTGTTGCCCATCTCTGAATCTAACCCTTGGTTCACATGAGAAAAGCAAGAATGCACCTTGAGTATATTGTAAATTACAAGCACTTCCTTCCAGTGTTATCCAGCAATTCAGGTATTTGTTTTCTACTACTTACACGGAGTATCTGTATTTCTTTGCAGATGAAGAAGCAAGCAAGTAAACTTATATGCATCAAAGCAAGTGCTTTGAAACAAAGAATCAGATTCGAAGCATAACCTTGATGTGAAAGAGCCATGTTTTAGCTAAAGGATGAGCTCTTCTGTTTTTTGCTGTTTTTGTTTTTCAGAGGGAGAATATGGCATTAATAAGCTTCATGTAATTAGCCACACAACAGACTAGTAGGCACTGCTTAATGGAGCCTGCCCTTCCAAATTAACCAGATGTTTTAAAACCAAAAGGGACCGGTAAGTAACTAGAATGGGTACACATGTTACCAATTATCTCCATTGAAGCTGAAATGAAAGCACGCCTTTAAAGCTTTGATTTTATTCACTCATTAACTCCAGAAAATTTTGCAAATTAAAAGGAGAGAAACACTCCCACACACACAAACTACCCTCTTTATAGATGACAAGGCCTAAGGGTTTGTTTTCACTTTTCACTAGCTGAGTATCTCAAAGCTTCACATGAATGTTCCTGTGGAGCTTTTAAGACCCTGGTAATCGACAGTTCCTGTCTGTTCTTTTTTAGCCTGGGTAATCAAGTTAATTTATGTTGGTTTCAGGCCACAAGGCTATGACCATAAACTAAAGGTCCATCAGGCTATTATGTGTCACATATATTATGTGGAGAGCTGATGGGGAATTAAAAGTTTTTGAAGGGCATAGGACATTCTGCTATATCGAAACCATACTCCAAGATGCTTAGAAATCAGGTTGCCATCAACCAAAATTCCTATTAAACTCACCACTAGGTTAGGCTGAAAGATTGTGGCTTGCTCAAGACCATCTAAATGAGCACCATAACTGATACTTGAACTTGGTGTCTCCTGTATCCCAAACCAACATTCCATCTGCTCTACCAAATTGTGCGGAATTACAAATCCATTAACAATTGTGTGGCTGCCTTTCAAGGTGGTCTTTTTTTTTGTTTGTGGTTGTGAAACCATAATTCCCTTGTAAATAGTAGCAGTCATTTCCTGTAGCAGTGTCTGAAAGAGCTGCTCCTGTATGAACCATCATTAACAGATGCATAAGGTTACTCCATAACTTAGACCTAGTGCTTGTGGAGGGAAGGGCTATGGGGTTCAATGGTGCAAACTACTCTTCCATTGGAAGGGGTCTAACTGGATGGTTGTGTACTCTGTCTTTTACTGTTCTCTGTTTTTGCTGGTGTACGAAAAAATGTTCAATGCCATGCTCAATGCCATGGAAGGAGAGCAGAAAGGATGAAGATGGTTATTCATGGGACCTTGGATCTCAGCATTCCTTTTTGTAATTTCTTTTTTCCTTACAATCCCCCGGTAGCACACTTGTTAAATTGTGCTGTAACGATGCAATATGCAGTGCAGTTTATGAGGAGGCATGAATGGGCTGCCTTAGGGGGAAAATCTACAGAAGCACCTCCCTTCTACTTCACCTTTCCTAGATCCTAGGTCCTTTTCATCACTGAAAAGAAAGTTGAACATTAGTTTGAACATAGAATTGAACATAGAAAGTTGTTGTAGATTATGATATTATCTGGGTTTCACAGACTACAAGGCAGTACTGACTGGAGTTCTGATCATCAATGATTTGGATTCTATCCATCATTCTAGGAATGAATTTTCTGATAATGTGACATGTTCCAAGTAGTGACACTCTTTGTAAGTGCACTGTAGTGATCCTGTCTGTAGCAAATTTAATTCCGATGTTTTATCAGTTAATTTGTAATTGACCCCAGAGCACCTACCACCATTAGAACCATAGTTGTTTTCTTTTTCCAGAAATGCTAAACTTCCGTTTGTTGGGCTCAGTCTTTCACAGTGGTTTGTCTTCAGTTCCTCTGTTCCCTGGGATTTCCATTTCTACAATGCAAGCTTGCTTTTTCTCAACCACAGCTATATCTGTCATGCCATATTATGTTTTAATTGTTTATAGGTTTGAATTTTAAAAGTTTTTACTTTAGCATGTTTGACAACTCTTCAAGGGTCATGTTCCCACTAGTCCTGTGCAGATGATGAATCCCATTTTGCACAGACTTCAATGTATCATTGCAGCCACTTTATCATGATATAATCAGTCTGTTATCTTGTTTCAAAAATTAATTACATAGGATGGAATTCAGGGTCAGACTTATAGATGTGTAATCTAGAAGCTGGAATGACGCATCTGACATGCTGTTAGTAACATATACAGGCATAAGCTGAGCTATACATACAGAATTTTTTTTTTTTACAGTATGCAAGAGTTGTATCCAGTTGAAGGTGGCATAAGCAGAGCTGTGAATTTGGGACTAAAGTGCATGCTGCAGTTGTTGTAGGCACCAGCTGTCCACTACCAGGCAATGGAATGCAAGGCTAGCAGGAGGCTGTTCAACAGACAAACTGAGACAGATAAGCAGTTTATTAGAGCTTGCCTGTTCAGGATGGAGCAGAAGCATAGTCAAGAGTCAGTTCAAAAGTTCAAGAATCCAGTGGGCATCAAAGTCAGACAGTCCAAAGGTCAGAGAATCCAGGCAGACCACAAGCAGGGAGTACACAAAGGAAAGGGCCAGCAATCATATGAGTTGTATCAGGCCACTGCCCTCTGTCTTCCTTAAAAAGACTGGAGCCAGCTGGCTTGCATCCTAGCCTGACTATCTCCCAGTGTGCTTGTGTTTGCTTGTCCTCCTTTGAGGCTGCTGTTCACTTGGAGAAGCTGACTCCTGGCCCATGACAACAGTGCATTAAAGTATTCAAAGTAATGTGTGAATGCACATCATTTGTATGCATTGCCTTTGTGCTTTGCACATTGCAATTGCACAAGGGGTTATCAGTCATGCACATTGACCATTGATTTACATACCTTGCATTACATTGGTATTCAACAACAGAACTCTGTTGTCAGATTATTTATTCTATGCTGAACACTGTAGGATCTCAACCGTACAGTGCACTTAATCCCAGAAAGTACAGGCAACCCCTGAGATAATATACTAAGGCTTTTTAAAAAATGTCAGCACCAACAGTCTCTGTTAGGCTTTATATAGGACCTATTCATTGTCCTGGTATCCAAGCACTGCACAAAAGCCCAGATGAAAAGCAATAGGCCTTGCAAGGTATTTCATGACATGACATTCATATTCTCATCTTGCAGTGACCTTTTCGAGAAAGCTTGTCAGCCAAGAATAAAAGGAAGAAGTTCCTGCACATATGGAAAACTGACTGAAAGAAAGAAAGAAAGAAAGAAAGAAAGAAAGAAAGAAAGAAAGAAAGAAAGAAAGAAAGAAAGAAAAAGAAAGAAAGAAGTCTTCTGGGGAATATGACACTTCTGTCTTCTGGGGAATATGACACAGAAAAAAAGTTGTCATTTTGTGAGGCACAGTGGAGATGGTGAAATAGTTCTGTATTAAAATATTTGGGGCTTACCAATTAGGAGAAAACAAAAATGGGCCAGCCAGAAATTTCTGTCAAATGCCTCTGAAGAAGGCTTTTTCTCATATAGACCAAAAAACATTGGGCTTTTTAAAAGAATAAACATTTGACCATCTATTAGCATGTAGAGCATGTCTCCTTTTTGGTTCCTGCTTATATCTGTGCTTTTCATTACATCTTCCACTTACTGGTTAGGTGCATTCTCTGGAAAAGTGCATTCTCTGGAAAAAGGGGGGGAAATTGATAGGGCTCCATGAAAGCAGTTAAGGAGCAAATACTTTTTAAAAAAGGATGTCAGAAGATGAAAATGGTTATTGTGAAGAAAGGATGATGCTGAGGAGAGAGAAGAGAGGGCGACTGATGAGAGGGGGCAAAGAGAAGAAGAACTCATAATACAAAGTTATCCAGATCCAATGAGGGCTGCCTGAATGTGTGGCTGAGACCTTCAAGCAAGTTCACACAAAGCATCTGCCTGTGGATGGATGTTTTTTATTTGCTTGGGTTCAACCATGCACATGTTGAATGAATCATATTAATGGTTCATTTCACCATGGGTGACAACCATGGTTTTGCTCATCATCCCCAAACTTTGAAGTGGGCTTTGAAAGACAGAGTGTCCAGAATTAACACTTTTGTTTGTGATTAATCAGATTACATATTTGATCTTGACTATTATTTATTTCTACATCACATCCTTCCTCCAAGGAAAAGTGTGTGTAGATTATCATAGTTTATTAGATTAGGCTGAGGTTGTGTGACCTGCCACAGGCAACCTATAATGGAAACTCCCTAATGTAGAACACTGCATGTATTGTATTGTATTGTATTGTATTGTATTGTATTGTATTGTATTGTATTGTATTGACCCTTAAGTAAAATTTGAGTCTATGTGAATTCAGTGGGACGTGCATCAATGCATTTAGGTTCACGGGTTTTGAGAGACAGAGAGAATTTTTCTAACAAAGTTCCCAAGCATCAATGAGATTGATTCACTCCATCACATTCTATTTCTGGCATATTTTCAAAGTTGATGACATCCCAAACTCTACCATTTGTGGGGGTCATTATTGTGTTTAGGAGAAACACAAAAAGATGGTCTGGGAAATCAGCCATAGCCAGAATCTATGGACCTCTTAAACGTACGCAGTTAGAGTGCTGTGTCCCACTATAACTTCTTCCTGGGTGTTTTGAAGTTTGGTGAGGCATTAGAACTCTCTGGCTGACAATTCCACACATCCTTCCCTTAACTGCAAATCCCAAAATTGCCTGGGATGAAACCATGCCTGGACCCCAGAATCGGGGGGGGAGAGGGTTGAGTCTCCCCCTCCCCTATGAAATGATCCAGCAAAATTAGGCCACCAAGACTTTTATGTAGTTGAGGGTTCTTAGGAATTTTCAAACAGAAGTTTATTAAATAATCAAGTACTAAAAAATATTGTGACAGCAATTCTCTCTGAGCCTTCCCAGTGATAATAAAGTCTGCCTGGAATCTATCTTACATGTTTACACTTTGGAGTAAACTATGCTAAACACATGGAGGGCACATCTAAGTACCTATTGTGCTAGTGAAAATCTTTTCATTTAAAGGTATTTCAGTGATAATGGATGGAGAAAATAATTTGCCCTCCACCTATAAGCACCTGCAAGTAAGTGAAATTAATGCCAATCTGCCCTTGAATTCCCCTAGTATAAAAATCATTCCATGGTCCCTGTAACCATGGCAGTTAAAGTAGAATCACAGCACTGTAACTATGTAGTGTGAAAGGGTCCTATGGCTGTAGAATCAGAGTCCCCCTACCTTCTAAAATTACCCTTTCAAAAATTAGGATAAGGAAGTTTTCCCTTCTACCCTGTATGTACTGCACCTACTTCCATATGTTTTTATGGGGTCAATTCATCTAAATTAGCAGGATGGTTTCAGCATGGGACTCACATGTGAGAAAACCCAGTTACATTATTTGAACTTTATATATTCTCACCAGTTTTGCTGTATCCTCTAAGGTAGGTGGTAGGATGGTGATGCTGGATGGGAGAAGTACCACTGACTCATATGCGTGAAGGGGGGAAATACAATCTTAAAACAGCACACTGGATTTATGCTTGCTGATTCATAACTTCCTACACTCATTAAAAAGTCAATTCTGCCATTTAGAAGAGACAGGATAAGGAGATGATGGCAACAAAAAAAAATGAGATGGCAAATTCAGAGACCTGCAGATATTTAGCTTCATACCTCATAAGGGAAGGTTGTCATGAAACGTTTTCAGAGCAGGGTGGCGGCTTTTTGTCTGAACATTACAGAACAATTCTAATAACAGCTCAAGTTCAGGCAGACTTGAGGAGAAAAGAACTGTGGAAATGGCTGGCTCTAGCATTAGGCAGAGTGAGGCAACAATTTTGGATGGCAGATGCCACAGGGAACCAATGGTGGCCCCCTAGATGTTCCCCTGGGCTTGTGGGCCAGTCCCACTTCTTGAGGACAGAGCTGCATGACTCACACAGAATAATCCTGACCTGTACTCCCTAAACCATGGTTTCTCAATTACGGTGTGGAATCCTAGATTTCCACTAGAGGTTGCTGCAAGAGATCATGATTGAAAAAACAAAAACAAACCTTTTTTAAAGCTGTAGATGTAACATTTTAATACAGAGGTTCCCTGAGACCTGAAAATTATTTCAAGAGTTCCTCAAGGATAAAAAGATTGAGAAAGGCTGCCCTAAACTATCCTGTTATTGCTATTGTGGAAGACCTCATTCCACTGCCAGTACTGAAGTAAGGCCATTTCCACACTGTACTGTTATAGAGTTATTATTCCACTTTCAATCTCCTGTGGAATTCTGGGGTTTGTAATTTACTGAGGCCAAGCAGCTCTCTGGCTGAGAATTCTAAATGCTCCTCCCTACACTGCAAACCTGAGGATTCTATAGGATGTTGGAAGTGGAATAATAGCACTATAGCAGTGTAGTGCAGAAATGGCCTAGATTCAGTTTCCAATCCAATCAATTTTGGTGCATGGAATGGAGGTGGGGCACCATCTTGTCCTTTGCCTCAGGAACCAAAATGTCTTGGGCTGAACTTGTAGGAAAACATCCTGTTTGTATAGTGGTATGTAGAATGGACGGTCAGTCTGTGAAATTGTGGAAGTGCTTGTCTTTTTCCAATTGAGCCCAATGGGGAAATGGCATTTCCATTTTGTTTAAGCAGGTCTTTGCTTATTGTAGTCCCTGAAAATTTAAATATACTTGGCCCCTCTAACACAAATAAGCATGACACACAAGATAGCCATATTTTGCTTATGAAGCTGAAGTACTTACTTTTTCTTCTGCTAGTTCTCCTTCCCACTTAGCTGATGCAGCCAAGCAACCCCTCTCCATGCAGAACACATCAATAAACAGGAAGAGCCCACCTCTTTCATTGGATGTTTTTCTTTATGCGAATGTAATAGAAAGTATGTGCCTTAAAAATCACCTGTTGACATATTATGGTGACCCCATGAATTTCATAGGGCATTCTTAGGAAATGAATACTTACAAGTGGTTTGCCATTGCTTTCCATGCAATTGAAGTTTAATGAACATGGTAATTCCACCTCTGTTAGTGCAGCAGAGAGGAGTCAAGAGGAAGAAGGTGAAATAAGGGGGGATATAGATTGAAAGGCTTATATAACAAACACTGGACGATGGGAAAACTGTACAGTTCCGGTGCTCCAATGACTCATAGTCTATCCCCACCTCTGGGTCTCCATGGGCTTGTGTCTGCCTCCAAATTCTTCTGTAAGCAGCTACACCATCAAGGTCCTGCTCCTCCTTTCTACCTACTGGCATGTAAGCAGAAGGAAGTTTTGAGCATGTATCAATTATACTACTGATACTTACATTGGAAACATAGGGAGATGCCTTATACCAGGTTAGACTATTGCTCTGTCTAGGTCAGTTTTTATTGACTATTCCATCTGTCAGTGGTTCTGCAGGGTGTCAAGCAGGAATCTTTCCCAGAAGTATACAGTGATGCTGAGGACTGAGCCTGGAACCTATACAATAAAGTTAAACTCATCCCAATTAACAATTGTCTAAAAAGTACAGATGTAAATCCAGGTATTTCATCCTCAATGGCAAGGATGAATAATTGTAGTAGGGTTTCCCCCCCTCCTATTGCAGGAAAAAATAAATATTTCTCTGCAGCATTCTCCCAATATTTAAATTTCCTGAAATGTTGCAGGGGAATTGTTGTGTGGAGAAAAACATGTGAAGTTTTTGCACAAACAACCCCATTTTCTGTACAGAAAACAAGCCTGCTGGTCAGGAAACAGTGCTTTCTATGCAAGAAACCCAACGGGGACATCAAATGCTAGATCAAATTTGTCCAGAATTCTTGCTGGCCTATTATTCTTTCAGATTTGTTTTTCAAAGTGCTGAGGAACCTGTTTTTGATGTGTGATTGAATAATTATGAATATTCTTTCCATCCCTAGTAGCAAGATTCAGAGGACAACAAATATCCTGTAAAGTGGAGGTTACCCATTTTGCAGCCTATCCATTTTCCCCAATAGTAGCCAGTGTCCATAAGATCTGGGGAATGAAGGACAAGAGGGGTTACAAAACCTCAATTGGCCGCTGGTGGCTTCCATGGAGTTCACTCTGGCTTTTAACTTGAACTTTAAAGGCACTAACCAAGGTACTGATCACTCCCCCCAAATAAGTTAAGCACCTTGAATGGCTACTTTAAAGTTCAAATTAAAACCCAGAGTAGATTCAACACACAAACATCAGTTCCACTACTCACCACTGATTCTGTGTGTTTTGTTTACACTGGCAGATTTTATCCACCATTGTACCTACTCTGTCACAAAGACGTAGAACACTGGGCTCAGTTGCATAGGAATTTGGGGGCGGAGGGAGTAATTCACCCCAGGTGGCAATATTTCTGGGGCGTCCTGGCCCTTAGCCATACCCCTGTGCACCCTGGACATGCCCCTGAGTGCCCTTGCCATGCCCCCACGTGCCCTGGCCACACCCCTCTGCACCACAACCATGTCCCGTGTGCCGTAGCCCCGCCCTCTCCCTCCACACACTCCAAGCTTTGCCACTGGTTGAGCTATGGTTTTACATGGTTTTGTTAGTAATTAATCAAGCAGCTAAACTATCATGTTGGGACTGGACATATGGATATATTCAGAACTTGCGAAAGATTGTTCTACTACAGCTCCCAGACAACTCATGATATCTAGGGAACTCTGGGAATTGTAATTCTCAAGCCTTGAGTATATCTCACCATTTTAAAAGCAACTGTTTCTCATCCATTTTTACAACCAGTTTTGGATGCTAGTCTTAACCATTCAAGCTCTAAATGGATTTGGAAAAGTTCCCTTCAAAGACTCCCTTCTCTTCTCGCACATAAATACGCCTTGTTATCAAAATCAAAGGAACTTTTGCAGGTTACTCTGCTGTCCAAGGCAGCAGATGGTGATAGAGCATTTTCTGTTATGTCTCCCAATTTCTAGAACAGGTAGGCACAATGCAGCCTGTGGGACACTTGTGACTCTGGGGCTGTTTTGTATCCCAAGGGGCAAAAATACACCCAAAGACCACGAAACATGGGGGCATTTTTGCCATGTTTTTATCTGGGCCAATTTGGACCCCAGAGAGGTGTTTTGTTTTTTGTTTTTTTAAGGAAGTGAACAGAAAGTGACTCCTGCTCATTTCCTTTTGTTAAAAAGGCTTCTCCCAGACCTTTGTAAAATGCTCCCCATACCCTCAGAGGGTATATGGAGCTACAATTTGATTTTTTGTGGGGTTTGTGTAGTGGGAGGTGCAGGTCTCCAAGGTCTCTTGGTTGCAGTAATGTAATCCTCTAGCCTTCCACATGGTCTACCCCTGCTCTAGAAGGTCTTCCTAGGGCAGCTTGCAAGTCTGATATCTTTTTGATTCTGGATAAAGACTTTTTGATTCAAAGAGCCATTTTATAGAATTCTGTTTGACATGGGTGTTTTATACTGGATTCCTATAATGCATGCTTGCTTTGACTTGACTGCTGCCTTTCCTTCATTTTCATTAGGTTAGTTGCTATTTTTAAATAATAATGCAAACAGTAACTTAAAAAGCTAGCCAGAAATGAACCTGCAACAGTTGAATTTTGGGAGGTACAATAGGATTGCTAGTTTGCATGGCTGCACGGTAGTGGAGTGGAACTAGCTAGTAGGCTTTTCTCTTTCTATCATTCAGACACAGGTCTGAGATGTAGAAATCAGCTGGTAGATGTTTTCATGGCGTATAAATAAAAATGACCGCCTGTTAAGTATTGCACATCAACCTGCTGTTAAAGAGACAGCTATGTAGGAAGTCTCAACATTGTCTACGGCCCTTTCCGCACCTTACCTTCTTCCGGCGCTGCGGTGCGGGGATCACGCGAGCAGCCTCTGGCAAGAGGCTCTTGCGTTCAGAGTCCTTTGGCTCCGCACGAGCTGCCTGCTCATGCAAGAGCCCCGCCTCTTCCTTCCACAGTGCAGCCTAGGACCTTCCCAGGCGTAATGCGTGATCACGCACCATTTTCAGCTTCCAACCGGCACCTGCCAGTCCCTGAAGCATTGTGCGATTGTGAGTGTGTCGTGCAGATTGCTCCTCACAATTGCACGATGCTCCAGGCACCCTTTTGCATGGAAAATGCCATGCGGAAAGGGCCTACTTCTGTGCCTGACTGAAAATGTCCCCTTGACTTGTAAGGTATTGTATCCAATTCACAAGAAATGAATCTATGTGAGTGATAGTTCTTCATGTGTATTGTTGCTTTGATGTGATATACAGAGAAATGCAGAGCTTTGAAGCATTATCTCTTTTTACAGCTCCAGTGGCCTTGCATTTTGTAACTCCAGTTGCCATGGCCATTGGCTGCAGAATTCCAAAATGCATATTTTGATTTTTGTATGTGTACAGACCAAGGAGGGCAAAGTATAGCCCTCCAGATGTTGTCAGACTGTAATTCCAAGCAGGACCACTGGTGAGGAATGATGAAAATTACAGTGTAATATTTGGAGAGCTAGATCCACCCCAGACTAGATCAATACAGTGCTAAATGCTAAAAGGCAATCTTATTAGGCAAAATCACTGAAGAGAGAGAGAGAGAGAGAGAGAGAAGGAAGAAAAGAAAGAAAACATTCACACCTTGCTAGTAGCATATCATAGAACTATAGAATCCTAGAGCTAGAAGAGACCACAAATGCCAGAGTCCAACCCCCTACAATACAGGAATACACATATCAAAGCACTCTCAACAGATGGCCATCAAGCCTCTGTTTAAAAAATTCCAAAGAAGGAGACCTCACCACACTCCAAGGCAGCTTATTCCACTGCTAAACTGCTGTTACCATCAGGAAGTCCATCCTAATGTTTAGATGGATCCTCTTTTCCTGTAGCTTGAAGCGATTGCTCTGTGTCCTAGTCTCTGGAGTAGCACAAAACAAGCTTGCTCCATTTTCCATATGAAATCCCTTCAAATATTTAAACATGGCTGTCATGTCACCTCTTAACTTTCTCTTCTCCCAGTTCCCTAAGCTGCTCCTCATAAAGCATGGCTTCCAGGTCTTTTACCATTTTGGTCCCCCTCCTCTGGACTTGTTTCAGCCTGTCAATATCCTTGAATTGTGGTGCCCAGAACTGGACACAGTATTGCAAATGAGGTCTGACTAAAGCAATTTCCTGTATATGTCCTTTTTTACAGTGCTGTTGGTATTCCATTCCTCCGTCCACAATGCTCAATTCCTGCCCCCTGACTTAAATACATCTTCTGAAGCCTCCCCTCCCACCAGCCACTGTATGCCTCATGGAGAACAGACAAGATTGGAGGCACATCTGTCTATGTCCATCTAACCAAAGGCAAAATTATTATATTAGTGCTGAGATTTCTGGAGAACTTCAGTGGAGGATGTGATCATTTTGCTGCTGGCTACAAGGATTTGGATGTGATACCGTCAACTAATACCATGTGCTCTGGACCATATTTCAGATGAAGCACCTGGCAAAACCACCTTTGAGTGTTCCTTGCATAAGAAAACCCATGAAATTTATAGGGTTGACATAAGTCAACGGTTAACTTGAAGACACACACACAAAAGGACATAGCCAGATGCTTCTCCAACCCTGCCCATTCACCATGAAGTACAGAATGGCCATGTGAGAGTGGGGGCTCTAGATAATGTACAGCAAGTTGCAGGGGGATATATGGATTGGCTTAGCATAACATATACTATGTTGATCAATATAGGATGGCTGCCATTCTTTCCTAAGGTTTGCATACATCCCACCACAGAGATTTTAAGAAAAATAAATGAATTGTATATCTAGTTCTTTTGGAGGTACAATTTCTTTTTATTTATCTATTTATTTTACAATGGCTTTGGCATTTAGACAAAAGCTCATTAACTTAATGGGAACATTTCCCCCTGTTTCTTTTCTTGTAACAGTGAGAGGACACATGGGGGAAGGGAGAAGAGAGAGATAAGAATTTTTGAAGGGCTCACATCAGATCTTAGGAAGTGCTTTTGTTCTCAATTGTGAGAATACTGTATAAGCCCCTTGAAATCCATCCGTGTATAGTACAACCATACATACTCACCTCCCCACCATGTAACTATGTTGGAAAGACTGGTGTGGTTGAGGTAGGGATGGATAAGACATTAATTGGGTTTGTGCCTCCCTAGAAAAATATCCATTTGCAACTCACAAGCCCAACAATGAAATTGAATATATCTTGACTCTCTTCCTATGCCACCTCATTATTCCCAATGGTAGATCTGTCCCTACCTTTCTGCCAGCATTGGGGGTGGTGGTAATATCACATTGTGGTACTTTGAAAAAGCACATTAGATGATCAAATTCTTTCTTTCTGTTCCCAGTTGCCATTATCTTTGTAAATCATCATTCTAGGTACCATATCTAGAAAGGTGAAACACTCATGGAAACCAAGAATTGATAGACTGGAAAAACTATAAAATTGGAGGCTAATTATCATGTCACTATCAGGTATCTTATTACTGTTACGAACTGGGGAAAATCAGTGGCAGAGTTTGGCGCCAGCGGGGTAGGGACGGGGGCAGAGGGATGTGGGTGGGGCTACAGTGCATGTGGGCAGGGCTACAGCATGCATGGGTGGGGCCCACAGCATGCATGGGCGGGGCTAGAGCAAGCGTGGGCAGAGCAACAACACACATGAGCAGAATGACAATGCACAGAGGCAGGAAGACGGCGCATGGGGGGCAGGCAAGGAGTGGCGCCATCCCAAAAAATGTGCTGCCCAGAGCACACTGCTCACGTCGCCCCCATCCCTCTGCTACTGGGGAAAATGCTATTTAGTTTTGCTTCTATAACTGAAGTGAAAGAGTTTTTGCATACAAAAAAGGTTCATGCTTGTTTTCAAGTAAGGCAGGAAAAGATTCCTGTCAAAAACAATGGAGAACCACTGCCAGTTATACTTGCTTCCCAAACTGCAACCCATCATCTTCAGCTAGTGTACTACCTGCAGAGGATGGGAGCTGTAACTGAACACAAAACTTGGTGTAAACAATAATGTAAGATCGACCAATGGTCTGACATAAAGCAGGTAGCTCCTTATGTCACACCAAACAATCCCCTGTAGAAACAATCCGTTACCATATTTCCTGTCATTTGCTGTGCCATTGTTGTTTGTTGTTATGTGTCTTCAGATTTAATCCAAATTACAGCAACCCTATCATAAGATTTTCTTCATAAGGTTTATTTAAAGGAAGCATGCCATTTCCTTTCCCTTACGCTGAAAGAGAATGACTTGCCCAAGGTGACCCAGTGAGTTTCATTGGCTGAGCAGGAATTTGAATCGTGGTCTCCCTGATGAACATTCAAATTTTCTTTAATCATCCTGGGACAGGTAAATGTGTTGATAGAGCTCCATTCATCCTGTTACAATTCAAATGCTCTGATTGACTTCCAGGTCAATCCGCAGTGGGGACTAGAATCTCAATCTTCCAATTTCCTCACACTGTACTAGCTCATACAAGAGACAAAAGCAAGCAAATTTCAGGTTTCACTTTTTCTTCTGTTTCCATGGACACCATCTTCTAATTTTGTGTGAAAGGTTTTTCTTTTTCCTTCATCTACCAACGCTGTTTATTCTTGTTCTAGGAGCTTCTCCATTTAATAGCTGGCGCTATTGAACTGAAATAATTAGGTACCAGCAGAGAAAGTAAACAGAAATAGAAGATAAAACACTTCTTCCAAAAATGGGTTAGGTGGTGATGATGAATGGAGTAAGCACAAACTCCGTTTTAAACAAAAATGAGTTTGTGCTTACTTCTTAGCTAGAGTTAAGCATGTGTAAAGGGGAATTTAGGTGGGCTGGTGAACTGTTCAAACTTCTGTTTGTGTACTAATTGCTCTGCCACCAAATCTCTCTCATTTCTCAAAAAAACAGCTGAGAGACTTTGCAAGCAGCGCACACATAGTCCCAAGTGAGTCTCTGTAAGTCCTTCATGCTCCCTACAGTACAGTATATGGGTTGTACTTTTCAACCAGCTCCATTTTCTGACAGTGCTCCAGTTCTTAACCTGTCAGGTAAGTGGGGAAGCCAGTATAATCCTGCTCTGGATATGTATGATGCTTTGGACAAGTACCCACTGTTTGTTTGGAAGAACAATGGGGGGGGAGTTCTTTCTGTCCTTTTTCACCTTTCAAGAATGCTATAGTGACCAGCATGAGCCTGATTGGGCACATCCATCCCACTCCAGGTGTAGACTCTATGTGTGTGTGTCATTGCCCCATTTGCAATGAACCCCAGTGGGAGAGGAGAGAGTGCATAATAGATGCAGCAACATAAAGGGGAGGAGAGATTCCAAACTCCTTTCCTTTCCTTCCTTCTATTCCATTTTTCAAATTTACATTGCCTTTCCAGCTGATATTTGTTCAAGGGAGGGGACAGAGAAGAACACTGATACCTTAATCTATCCATTCCATAAGCAGGGCATATAGGAAGGGCCACATAGATCAAGAAGGTAGAACATGAGGATGGGAGTGAAACCCCTACCTCTCAGAATATAGTCACTACAGCTGCTTTTTATGACTGAGATCCTATATTGCTTAGCAAAGTGTAAGAGTTCCACAGGTAAAACTCCACTACAGATCCCAACTGACACCTGAAGATTCACAGTTTGGCTGTGATAGCCCTCCTGAATGGCCATTTCATGAAAGGTGGAGAGCAGGAAGGTCTATGCCCATATAGGCAGACATAGACTGTTAACATTGTTTGTCTGTTTGTTGAATTTATAGCCTACCTTTCTTCCAAGATGGGATTCAAGGCCTCTTACAATAATTTAAAAAATATTAAGCTAAAACATTGGTTTATGAAAGTTAAAAAAGAAGTAACTAACAACGTTACTTTAAAAATACAATTAAAAATAGTTAAAAACACATTGTTCACTGAGATCTGCCAGGGTGTTGGCAGATGATGTCCATCAGACAACATCTGGCTATGGAGCAAAGCCAAACACTTCATTCCTGTACTATCCACTAGCTCCCCATAAGTTCAAGGGGGCCATAATAACAAAGCCATGTGTCCAGGAGGGGCTTTTGTCATTGTAGAGGGTAGGAGAGAATATGAACCCCCACAAAGATAAAAAGAAGACATACACAGTTGTAAGGTGCACTTTAACTTGTGTATGTCACTAACAGCATGCCAGCCGCATAGAACAGATACATTGGGTGTTTCAGTCATTGATGGTAACATAACATGCAGTTTGGATTTCTCTGCCTTCCATCTATATACTGGTTGGGAACATTGTGGGCATGTTAAAACAAAAGGTCTCTGTCAGAAATTAAACTTTCCACTTGATGTGCCAGAATTATGTACCTGTGCGAACAATAGGGTCTGACAGATTTGGTCAGAGACTGTACTGCAATGGTTTATGCATGTGTATCTGATGATGAGAACACACAAATGTCTGCAGCAGACATAATGTTGTTGAGGGGGGGGTGTACTGGGTATTTCGTACACAGACAATACTTGGATCCAAAACAAGGAGGAATAAAAGATCTCCTGCCATTTCAAATAGCCATAAATACAATTGCAAAATTTTCCATTAAAGTTCAGCATGACTAGCAGGAGCCCTTTCAGTGCATCCCCTTGGGGGACCTGGTAAGCAATAAATAAAGGCCAGAAATAAATAAATAAATACCAATTTCATAAATAATCTTCTCTTTCCTTCTGCTCCTATCTCGTTTTTAAAAAAACAAATAAAAAGCAGGCCTAGGAAGTATCAAATTGGAAATAGCCACTTGTTTTTTGTGTGCCCTCAAATGTTTCCGACTTATGGTGACACTAAGATGAACCTATCAGAGGGTTTTCTGAGGCTGAGAGCATGTGATGCACCGAAGGTCATCCAGTTGGTTTCCATGGCCAAGAGGGAATCAAACTCTGGCCTCCATCATGGTAATCCAATACTTAAACCACTACATAATGCTGAGTCTCAACAGCCACTTAATTAATACTGTTTTCCCCAAAAAACAAAGTTATGATGATATTACCTATGGTGATACAATGTTTCACTCCTTTTTCAGTATTACTGTACTTTTTTTTTTTTTTTGTAATTTTATAGTTACAGGAGTATGGCCTCACTAAGTGCCAAAGAAGGACTATAACATGTTAGCAGTGCTGGTTCATACTGTGCCTCATATAGCTGAATGCAAAACATCCACATGGGTTTTTAAGTTACTTTTTGAAATAGTGGATAATATTAAAAAATCGTAACTAGCAGGGTAACTAATTACTTGGGGGAGATTTGGAATTATGTCCAAGATCCAGGGCTGTATTTCCTTATCCAATGGTGTGTTTCCATAGCTGATGTCAATTGCCTTGGGAGGGTTTCCCCATCTTCTTGCAGTCTTCTATGGCACTCACATAAGCACACACTTACCCAGTGGTTCTCAGTCTTTAGTTCTCCAGAGATTTAGAACTTAATCTTCCAAAAGTCCAAGCCAATGTGACCAACGGTAGGAGATTCTGGGACCTGATATCCAAAACAAATGAATGATCAAGGTTTGAGGCTGATGGGTTTAAATGGTTTCCCAGTCCTCTGGAGCAGGTTTTTAGAATATACTGGAAAATGCCAGAGCGATGGGGCATGGCCAATTCTATCAGAAACAATGAGATCCAGTAGAATTATATTATGGAATCCCAGCCATTAACTGTAACAAATCATTTTTTTAAGCATAGGCTGAGATCCTGCATGGGGAAGCATACTTATGGAAATGTCTCCATAGCTATATCTCCCAGCACTATTTCCCAAAATAGACCTTTCCAGTAGAAAGCTATATACCTTTCCCTGCAATATGGCAATTTCTGGGTTGCCAGAGAACAGGGGATGGGAGCAAAGGTGCACCCAGTTTTCTACCTGTAGCTGGACATGCTGAAACAGACAGTCATCCCCCACCTCCGCTCTCCAGCTACACAGAAATGGCTGTGTTGGAAAAGGGATTGTGCTGTTGAAAAGTTTATGGGGGGAGGGGACTTTTGGTCTTTGTGTGTGACATAAAGCTGAACTGCAATGTTGTAAAGAAGATTTATGACACTGTAATTATTGGACAGAATGTCAGCCAAAACTTTCCAGGTTGTGCACTAAAAGAGACATTTCCCAGTTTTGTGATAATGGGAGAAGTAGTGTTCATGGAAGGCTTAAGATGAGGTGGATAATATGTAGCCCTCTAATAACTATAATTTTTCAACTGCAGGGAGAATTTCTCACTCCAAGTTATGTGGCTACAGCACCCGGGACTTGCAGTTCAACAACATTTAAAGAGCCATATGATTCCCACCCCTACCCAAAGATTCTTTGCTTTGAGGAACTTAAAGGTCCACTATTCCCCACAATTAATTGCGTGTACTGCCGGAACTGGAAAATCTAGCCCAGACTCACATCCTGCTACTTGGGGGTCTAGTCTAAGGCTTTGAAACAGTTTTGGATTAAAGCTCCCATAACTCCCCTCACCAACCAGCATGGTCACCAAGTTCTAATTCAGTCACAGCTATTCCCAGTTACTGGTGAATTAATGAGTAAGATTGGTCTTCCCCAAATTAGTTTCCTCCAGGTATCCTATTTATTTATTTCTGTTCAAAAATATGTATATCTTTCCTTCTGTATGATGATCTCAGGACAGTGTACGATAAAACCAACTTGACAATTGAAAATAATGTAAACAATAAAAATTATTTTGGAAGGCTAAAAACATATTAAATTATTTAGTGCATTTTAAAAAGACATGTTAAAAATGGTTAAACTAGTTTAAAGTGATTTAAGACTATGCACATGTGTAGATTTGTGTAAAAAAACCAAAGAGACCCCAAAGGCTTTATTAATGAATCATGGGGCCTTTCCACACTACACTGTTATAGTGCTATTATTCCACTTTCAACATTCTGTAGAATTTTGGGGTTTGTAGTTTACTGAAGCCCAAGAGCTCTCTGGCTGAGAATTCTAAATGTCCCTCCTTAAACTGCAAACCTCAGGATTCCATAGGATGTTGAAAGTGGAATAATAGCACTATAACAGTGTAGTGTGGAGAGGATCATGGTTGACATTCTACTCAGCATTTATGATGTCATTAGCTGGACTTACGACATTGCAGATTTCAGGATGTGTGTATACAGTCATGAATTCAGCATTGCAAGGACCAAAAGTGACTCCAAACACAAAGTGCCCCCTGCAAAGAACAGTTTCTTGTGCTCTGGAGATTGGGCAGTGTGATGATGATGCCAAGCTCCAGTCCTCTCCCAGCAGCAAGGCCTTTGCAGCAGGCAGTGACAGAGACTAATGTGGGTCCTATTGCCACTGCCTGTCGGAAACCACCTGACTGCTGGGAGAAGGCTGGAGGCATCTTTGCACACTGTCCCACTCTCCAGTGTCTCAGAAATCCCTTTTGTGAGGGTTGGACTGCCCTGCTGAAAAGGTAGCTTTTGCAGAGGCAGCATCATGGACAGGTCTTCCTACATGGACAGGTCTTCCAATGAAAGATGTGAGACTATATTTTCATTTGGAGCTAGAATGACACTAATCAGAGCTCTGAATAGAGAGTATTCTATAGCTGGGATGCCACAGCAGAGAATTCTCTCTCCCACATCCTCCCATAGCATATTGTCCTGACTGAAAGGAGACATAGGGAGAATCCTCCACCAGACCTCAAACTTTTGGCAGGCATATATACTGGGAGAGGCACTCCTTCAAAGTGTACCTTGGGTGACAACTCCGAACATGGACTTAGTGTGACTTCCTTCATGGCAGACACACCATAGGATGGAGCTCTGATTCATCTCCATTACCAAATTTGTTCATCGCAAAATTACCAAATGACAGGCAGATGCATGACAGCCAGGCAAGAGACTAATATTCAGTTTTAGGAGCCTCCTAGCTACAAATAGCATTATTAGGAATGCTCTCTGCCTAATACAGAGAGAACAGAGGCAATCACTTTTCTGACACCTTGGAATAAATTTAGATTCCAGGATTGCAGATAAAAATAGACAGAGCAAATGCACAAGAATCTGAGTACTTTGAGTTATCGTCTAATTAACCACAGGCACAAAAATGTTCAACAAGTTTGCTTTCAAAAGTTCTGGAGAGCCAACTGTCTGTTGAGGGAGGCTTCACTACCTTCTTATAGGGGGAATTTTGGGAACTATATTCAACAATGAATCTTCTTCCACAAGGGTAGTAAAATCACTCTTGACTTTACTGCTGCTTCGCCTGCAGCTTCTCTAACGTTGCATGGGAGCTTCACTGGTGCTCAACCTCTGTATTGGGATAGGGGTATAGCAAAGGTCTCCCATTCAGTTTGAAGCATCTGGGAGAAATCTCAGTAAATCCAGAATTGGATGTACCCCACCTGCTGCTACAACTCATTGGCTCCCCTTGGTTGCCAGAATGGAAAGCAGTGATGTGAAGGACATATATACTCTCCAACATTTCACAGATGAAAATCAAGACACGTGTGGCCAAGCAACATCAGAGTGGGGTCAAGATGGCAAAAGTTATTAAGGAAGAAGAACAAACAGGCTAAGAGAGGCTACAACACTTTGAATTTGCATGAGCCTTCTGGGAAGGACAGGATTCTGCCCCATCCTTTATTCTTCTCCTTCTTGTGTTAATTGAGTAACTTTTGCTCTTTGAATTTAGTTTGCAGCAATTGAAGTAAGATCAGGACAAAGAGGAAAAGTGGGAGAGGAGAGAAACTGGGGCATTTTAATAGAAACTGAAAAGGTAAGACAACAGAAGATTAATTGGGACTGTCCCTGTCATCTTCAGAAAGTTAGAAATCATGGACTTAAGGCCCATGTTTTGAACAGAATGAAGGCCTACCTAGTCCAGCATTCTGTTCACACAGTGGTCAAGCAGTTGTGTAAGGGAAATGAGAATATAACAACAACTTCCTGTTCACTTTCCTAAACACCTAATATAGGGAGGCCTACTGTCTCTGATACTGAAGAAGATCTATAGCCATCCTGATGAGTAGGCATTGATAAAATTCTGTGGTTTAATCATGCACTGGGTCAGCTTTTGTATTTTTCAAAATCTGTAGTGTGAAAAAGTTGTTTTTTTTAATCTATTGTGAATCTCCCATTATTTATGTTTGCTGGATGATCTCAGGTTCTGTTTCAGTACTGTTTGCGTTCCTTTCCCCTGCCATCCATTTTACATAAAAAGATAAGAGATCCTCTTTTGTGGATCAGGACATATATGTATTTTAGTCAATAATTTGTATTACATTTGGTTAATAGGAATGAAGAGAGGAGGAGGAGGAAGAGAGGGAGACCATCTTTTTAGATGATAACATTTTATAGTAGAAAAACTCAGAAGCTTTGAATCATAGAATCATAGCGTCAGAGAAGGCTCTGGCCATCAGCTCCAGCCCTCTGCTCAATGCAGTATCTCCACCTAGAGCATCCCCTGCAGGTAGCTGTCCAGATTCAATTTTGAAGGCATCCAGAGAAGAAGACCCACCACCTCTCTAGGCAATTGGTTCCATTGCCAAATTGCTCTCAATGTCAAGAAAGCATTTCTGATTACTGAAATATAGAACAATATGAAGCATTCAGAAACATATTCATTCAGAATGAACAATGAGAGACATCTTAAAACAATACTTTCAGTTTCTCAAATATTTTTAGTAAAAGACATGCGGGGGGGGGTTAGCAGCACTCTGTACCGATTTTGTACTCCGGTGGTGTGTCCAACCTGTGATATGCCCTCAAAATAATGAATGCACTCTGTGGTGCATCCTTTGGGTATCACCAACTACAATTCCACTTCTGAATTGTTTTGTCTTTGGGAAGGAATGCCTTTTTAAATAGGCTGTTAGTTCCCCTCTGAGGTTCCTTGCAATATCTTGGTGAGAATGTTCTGGAGTCAATAGAGGAGAAGTAGCAGAAATTGTTAGCTTTGCCCCATGTTTTGCTCCCCCTAACCTGTTTTAGGTACATGAAGAAGCCTTTTTCCAAAACCAGAAGTGAACAGCCACTCTACTCACTTCTGGCTATTAAAAAAAAAAAGTCCTCCACAGGGCTGTGATGACAGGCCAGGGAAGGGAAATGGTGAAATACAATTTTTGACCCCAAATTTGGAGGATGTGGGAGTCAGGAGGATCAGAGGGGTTATGGCACTCCAGTCTCCCAGGGCAGATGCAGCTCTCATATTTCAACAGTGACCATTGATCATAAAAATAAAGAATCATTGACTGATTGATCCCCCAGACTTCTGGAAGTTACCCATCTCTGTAATCCATTCACCTGTAGATCCCCCCTAATCTCTCTTTTCAAATGAACTGGTCTGTGAACCTGGTGAAGTGGGAAGATTCCAGACTACTGTTTTGAGGCTGGACCCTTTTTCCTCTATTTAATAAAATACAGCAAGCAGCTTTGGCATTTTAACCTCTAAGGTGTCTCTAATATGCTGAATCATGAGTCAGAAAATTCCCCAAGGAAATCAGCAAATCAAGGAAATCAGCAAATAATAAAAAAAGAAAAGACAAAGACCAAAGAACTGCATAAAGCTCAATTACATCAGTAGGGGTTTGGGCATGGAAACCTCAGGGACCGGGAAGATCTAAACTGGCAGTCCTATTCAGAAAACATTTGCCACCACTGAAGCTACACTTTTAAAATTGATGGCACTAATGCTACCACTGATATAGCCATACCACTGAAATTCAACAAACATGACACCACTCTTTTTTTAAAAAATGCACTGCATCTCTTGACTTTCCCTTCCTTTCCAGAAAGGAAATAGATGCTCGGCACTACAGATTGTTGGGACATGGCATGGAACGGCACTCTTCCACCATCATGCATCATATAGACTACCAGTTTTTTTCACTATAGCAACACCCTGAGTGTGGAACTCTCTGCCAAGGGGAATCAGTCTGGCTTCATCCTTTCCACTTTCTTGTGAGCAGTGAAAACTATGCTATTTCACTTGGTCTTCAGATCTTAAAATTAGGCTATCTCCTCTGGTTGTTTCCTAAACTGTTTCTCTGGCTCCAGAGCTATTTTCAAAGAGAAATCTGGAGTGCTTTAAATTGGTTTTTAGTTATTCACTTAAAGTTTTTAAAGTGTTTTTACACATTGTGCATTGCCTTCTGTTCACAGTGGATTGAGAAGTGATAAACAGAGTACAGCAACATCTGGAAGCTCAGTGTCAGATGTCACATTCTGCTAACAGCAACAGCATCAAAAATAGTGGTAGATTCTAAGAGGTCCAATGTGCTCAATGCAACACTAGAAAAGTGCTTCACCGTAGTCAAATGGAAGGACAAAATGGGTCCTTTTAGGCTAGCCACTCTCAGCATAACCTATATCATAGGGTTGTCGTAAGGATGAAAAGGAGTCAGATCTCCTGTGGAGCTAAAATAGTAACAAATGGGCTGAAATAAACAGAGAAATAACTCACATTTCTAAATCCCAGACCCCATTGTTCTTCAAAATACCAATGCTTTCTAGCAATTTATCTGACATTCAATGCCAAAAGAAAAAAAAAAACTTTCTTTTATTTTTATTTTTAAAGAAAAACAGTATACATGATATAATTTATTTGTGATCTTTTTTGGTAATGATTTGTATCTGTTTAGAAGAGCTGCACTTTCAGAAACAACTGTTTATTGAGATACTCAATGAATTTCAAATTAGCATATTAAATACATATGTGCATATGTGGCATCTAGTTTCCCATAGACTTATGGCAACCCCATGAAATTCATAGGCAAGGAATATTCAGGGGTGACTTTGCCAGTTCCTTTCTCTGAAATATACAGTGCCTGGTGTTAATTGGCAGTCTCCCATCCAAGTTCTAACCAGGGCTAACCCAGCTTAGCTTCTAAAATCAGACAGGATCTGGTGCCTTTAGAGTACTTAGGCCTACTGAACTGAAAATTGTTTTCATTTTGTTTTTTAAAATATAAAGATAGTTGCTCAAACTGGCCTTTCAGATCCAAACAAAAATCGTTTGATTTAGACTAAGGGCACATCCAGACTAATTGAAAAGTCCTAGATTTTTTTTTATTATTTTATACTGAGTTAAAATAAACTATTCAAGGACATGATCTAAAAAATCTCTGATCATACCAGGAGCTGACAGAGAATATTCTGGGATAAACAAAGTGTACATGGATCTCCAAAATAAAATGAGAAAGAACAGAAACAAAATCTGTGACTTTTTGGTCTTTTGAATCAGTCTGGATTGTGCCCACTGAGTAGCCTCAAAGCTGGGAACAGAGGTAATTTAAAGCACCACAGTCTTAAAGCAAATTTGTTTAAGTGGCAAAATGACTAACATTTTTGCAGTTCATATGAAAGATAGTGTGGTTTCATTCTGGTAAAAAAAAAAAACTAATTTCCCAATGTATCTGATATTTAACAACTATGTCCAGCAGATTTAAGAATATCTGTGTAAGGGTACAAAGCCCAGTATGAGTTTCACAAATATGTTGATTTAAAGCATAACTTATTGCAGACTTGACTTGAAAGAACTGCTAAGTGTGAAGCTGAATTAACAAAAACTGAAAACCTTGCATTCTTTGCAAAACTTTTTGACCTTTGGGTGACATTTAATGACCTGAGGTGTGGGGATGACGGACTACTTTAATAGTCTGTCAAAAGATTTACTAATCCTGTCTTGCTGCCACAAATGTATTCAGCTGCATGTTCCTAATCAGAAGCAATTATGGTGATCTGTGTAAGAAAAAGAAAAATGAACAAACCAGATTAAAACACTAAAAATGAGTCATATAATGTTTATGGAATTTGATGGAGTTGTGCTTTGAAATGAGAGCTAATTGCTATATTCAATAAGACTAATGACCTAAGAATATATCCAGTCTGTTAAAAGAACAATGTGGTGGTTAGTAGAGTGTTCAGCTGGGGCTTGATCCAGGTTCCAGTCTCCATAATGCCATGAAACTCAATGGGTGACCTTGGGAGAGAAACTCTACGCCATTTCACACAACACAATTGTACCACTAGGATTCGACTTTACCTGCCATGGCTTGTAGCCTATGAAATCCTGGGGTTTGTAGTTTGGTGAGGCACTAGAGCTCTCTGAATGAGAATTCTAAATATCTCACAAAACTACAAATCCCAGGATTCCATAGGAAAAGACCATGAGCAGTCATCATCTACTTTATAAAAGTCAATGTTTGCCTGCATGTTTGCCTGTTTGTCTGCGTCAGGCAGGTGAAGACCTCATATGATTGGCTTTGTGAGGCGAGAAGACTTCATATGATTGGCTGGCTGTGAAGATTCTATGGAATCCTGGGGTTGGCAGTTTAGGGAGGGGCCTTTAGAATTCTCGGCTGGAGAGCTCTTGGCCCTAGCTGGTTGCTATGGAGATGAGGCCTACCATCTATAAGGATGCCAGAAAACATTTGTGAGGCATATGTCAGAAAAATTAAAGTGACATACACAACATAGTTACAAGGTCTTCTCACCTCACATAGTAGATTGCATGAGTTCCATATGTGAAGAATCTTAAAGCTGAAATTCAAAACAAAAAATGCTTCCAGAAAAGCATAAAACCATTGCACAAATTCAACAGAAAGCAAAAAAATCAAAAGGCAGTACATCAACATTGCCAGACAACACAGACTGGATTGGGGAAAAGTTATAGGTACTGGAATAGGCTGGTTGCTTTGGAGATGATGCCTAGCAGCAAGGAGGAGGACAGTGTATTCCTGCAGGAACCCAACCTCTGTATGTTAACAACTACGAATTGTAACAATGACGAATACAGATTGGATTGGGGAATATGGGGATAAGTTACAGGTACTGGAACAGCCCGGTTCTTATGGAGCCGTGGCCTAGCAGCAAGGATGAGGACAGTGTACTCTCTCGGGAACCCAAACTATGTATGTAAATAACTCTGAATACAGATTGTGTTGGGAAATATGGAGCAAAGTTACAGGAAATGGAGAAGACAGTTTGATGAGTACTTAAGAGGAAAATAAAAAACGCCTGGTCAATATGCTAGTAGTTTTATAATTGTGTACTGTGAAAGGTCTCTTCAAATGACTTGTTTCACAGGATTGTAACTAATGATAAAATTGGGGCAGGAGAAAAATATGACATAAATGTTACAAATAAGTACAAAAAGAAAAGAGATGGCCTTTAACAGGAATGGAAGAAGATGGTATATAGATAGAATGATCCTTCAAAGTGTCCATATACAAAAAGAACCAACCCATAGCTAAACTATGAAGAAAGAGTGTGAAAAGTCTGGCATTTGTACAAAAGGGAAAATTTGATGGGCCTTTTCATTTAACAGACCAGTGGGAAGTCATTAGACCAATGCTTTGGGCCCCATGCCTGAAGTAAAAGAGTGATGGGTCCTCTGCCATTTCCTTGGCCTGGGCCTCTTAGAATTGGACTGTTTGCATTCAGTCAACACTTCAATTTTATAGGCCTGGGGAGCCAAACACTACTAGCCTTTTGAACCCTGGGCTGTCTTCTGTCTGGCTACACCCTCATCTTCTGGAGCCAAAATCTTTTAAACAACTGCGCAATAACAGGTAATTAGGACGGAGTCTGTTAATCCTCTCCTCTAGGCCTTGAGGCATGTATTTAGCCGAATCAGCTGGGGTGAAGGTTGAATTGCTGTTATCAAAGCCTAAGGTTACCGTGTGAGAGGTTGAACGATGAGGTCAAGGAAATGTTAACTGAATAAAGGAAGACCCAGACAGATATTGTTCAGATTAAAATCCTTCTCCTGAGACATTGACTGTGGTTCCCTTTGAAAACAAATCAAAAGCATGTCATGCCTCTAGAGGAAAGTTGAATGCTTCTTTGAAAACAAAAGGACTTAATACCTGAGCTGAGCAGGTTTCTATCCAGTTATATAGCCCTATCTTATGATTCGGTTAAGTTAAAGTTTGGTATTTCCATCACAGCGCAGTTGTATCACCTATGTTTGGAGGGTCTTGACTATACCAACATTTAACCTCAAGAATTCTGTTCCAAGTAATTTTCCAAGAAAAATGGCCATTCATGCATTTTTAATGGATATTTTGTGCATAAAGAGTTCTGTCCTACTTTGAACTGAAAGTTCAAAGGCTGGAAAGATACTTTTTTGACTACACTTCTGAGAATCTCCAGCCATCAGGCATGCTGATATTGATGTAATTCAAGAAAGTTCCCCTTCTATGTTCCGATTAAGTCCAATTCAACTCACATTGGGCTTATTGCTAAGGGTGCAATCCAATACAATGGAACTTAGTTCTGAGAAGACATGCATAGGAGTGCACTAAAAGTTTTTGCAGTCCTATGCTTGTAAACATTTGTTTTTCCCTCCATTAGAAAAAGGAAAAAAAACAGAGCCACAGACCTGCACTGTTAGATAGACAGATAGACTAGCAGAGGAAGCCGATGAATACTTGTTCATGCACTTACTTCTTTGCTTAATGCATCCCTTCATGATCTGGTAGAAAATTTTTGCCATAACGGAAATTGTTCCTTTAAATAATTATGTTTCTCTTAGAAAACTTATTCAGAATACCAGTAAAAAGAAAAGCTACAGTCTTATAGTTGCTTTGTGCCTTCAAGTCAACCCTGATTTATAGTGACCCCGTGTGTGTATGTGTGTATGCACATGTGCCTTCATCTCACCTGTCAACTTATGGCAGTCCCATGAAGTTCATAAGGTTTTCCTTGGCAAGGAATACTCAAATACGGTTTTACCAGTTCATTCCCTTGAAATATAGCCTATAGCACTTGATATTTGTTGGTGGTTTCCCACCCAAGTACTAATTAAGATTGACCCTGCTTAGCTTCCAAGAGCAGACAGGATCTGGTGCCTATTTTCTTAGCAATATTTATTCAGAGGTAGTTTGCCATTGCCTTCCTCTAGGGCTGGGAGCATGTGACTTTCCCAAAGTCACCCACTGGGTTTCCATGGCGAAGCAGTGATTCGTATGCACAGACAAAATTTTACTTGAACACTCAAACCATATTACATATTGACATGAAGTTAGCATAACTACATAACATAGTTAGCATAACCATGCCCAAATACAGAGATCTGGGGCTTTCTGTCTTTAGAGAATGTTAGCAAGTCCTATTTATTTCACTGATTCCTGTTGCACAAAGATGCAATGCATTTCCACCCAAGGGGGTTGCTGATGGCAAAGTACACATTCCTTATCAGGGAGGGCAGGATCCCATAGTTATAATGTTGCCCTTTCAAATGTTGAAGTATAATGGTTGGAGGTTCAACCAATGAAATCTTGAATGAAAATTTAAAATGATTTGAAACAAAATGAAATGAAAGAATGACTGAAGCCTTAATCCCACCCACTCACCCACTGCTTATTATACACAATCTATATTTGTTTTCCATTTGGGCAGATCATCTTACATCAGCAGCCATACGGCACCATTAATTAATCATAGAACTAAACCTAAAAATAAAAACAATTCTGTTTGGGAGGTGTATTGTGTACTAATTCATTATGGAACTGTGCAAACCTGGCTGACAACATCAGGAATAAAGATAGAATCCAGTTTCCTATGCTGTGAAGGACTCTGATGCACATTTATTACTTATTTAATGAAAAACGCTGTCTTTTTTTCTAAAGATGTTCATGATAAAGTGAATAAAAAGTGAAAGAGAGCAAAACAGTACTGAGCAGATGAATGTTCTCAGCAGTGGACCAAGCATTCTCTTGGACAGAGCTATCAGAGTAGCCTTCCTCAACATGCCCTCCAGACATGTTGGACTACAACTACCATCATCCTCAGATAGTATTCTAGGATGGTGGGAGTCATAGTCCAACACATCTGACTGGTATTGGGTCTACCCCATTTCTGCTTATTCCTACATCCTTTACTTTTGACAGTTATATATTTTCATCTCAATCTGCCAAGCAATGAAGAATGTATAAAACGTTTAAAGCAATAAACAGATAAAAACATTTAAAAACAATACCCCTAGCACTAATTTTGACCCAGATTGTAAAATACTTTCCAACATTCCTAGTTTTGCAGGGACCATCTCAATTAATCTTCTGTCATCCCACTTTATTTGGCCGATTTTAAAATGTCCCAGTTTCATTCTCTTCCTCCCATCTTCCCTCTTTCTCCTCAGCTTCCTCCCACTGGTGCAAACTTCAAAAAGCATAAGTAACATGGGGAGGGAAGAGGAGAAGGCAGTATCTTGCCCTTCCCTGTAAACTCAGGCAAAAGAAATCTGCTGCAACCTCTCACATGTGTTTTCTTCCTCATTAATGGCTTTTGACATCTTGACCACAGTGTGATATTGCTTGGTCACATGCCTCCCACTTTTCATCTCTGTAATATTGGAGAGTATGATAACTGTGCTAGCCACATCAAACACTAAAAAAGCTGTCTGAGAAAAGGGGATATTTTTACAAGGTAACAGCCAGTGACAACTGGTACCTTCCATAACAGTACGGCCATGAATCTGCTCCATATTCAGTCTGAAATGTAAAAGAACTATCCAAGGTGTTTAACTCTCTCTCCAGCACAGCTTCAGCATCTCAGAGAGCCTCTTTAAAGTATGGACAAAGGTTTCATCACTGCATCACATAGAAGCCACCAGCCATCCCTGGTAGTAACAAAGTACAGGAGGCCCAGTATTGATACCAAGAAGAAAGACTAGAAAGAACCAGGTAGAAGAGTAAGAGACAGTCAGAGTAGAAGGGATTTACTCTCCATAGGTAACAAATGGGGAAAGCAAGATAAACAGCACTCATTTCAATGTCTAAAGTAAAACAAATACTTTCTGAAGTAAGCTAGCTTCTACCAGGCCACTGACCAAGTCAAACAGTGTCCTATCTTCAGAACTTGGTAAAGTTACCTTTTGGACTACAGCTCTGAAAATCTCATCCTGGCTGAGAGATTCTGGGAATTGTAATCTAAAGGGTAACTTCCCCAAATTAGTTGTTCCTTCTGTTCCCCCCAACTCCACATTCTGGGAAAGTATTTCCCTAAAATATTGCAGATGCTTGTTTGTTACCCCTTTCAAGGTTTCCTTTCAGACCAGCTTTGCCCCCATCCTTTTTTCTTTTTTTAAGAAAAAATGCCATTACAATACTTAAAAAAAAACACCTTACATCCTGCTATTTGTCAAAAGCATGAGATTTGGGAGCAAACGCAGCTATGGTAAGTTATGCCGTTTTTCTCATCAGCATGAATCTGGATGAGACAACACAAGATGAAAATACAACATGCTAACAGTAAACCAAACAGCCTGTTTAACAGATTGAAGAAAGCAGGGGACTAACTCTGTCATTACACAAAGAATTATAAACCCAGACAAATTGACACAGAGACCCACACAAAACAGGAGATGTTTTTAACAGACTCCATGGACATGGGCTTTTACTTGTATAAAAGTCAAGTTTCTGGCGTTATGAGCCAGGTCTTCACCTCGGTCTCCAGATGAAAGTAAACAGACCTCCCACATGGTGTCTATTCTTTTCTTTTTCTCCCTGCCCCCATCCCTTTTGAAATTCTGTCTTCAATATCTGCAAGCTGGAGAATTTATTGGTGGAGCTCAGCCAGCTGGAGAATACTTTGCCTGGACTCCTGTGGAACTAACACAGTTGTGAAATAGATTAGTATTATTTCCCCTCCCAAATATAGGCCTGCAATTCTGCTCATCCTGCTCCAGTGGGTCTCCTCCTCCCTTCATCTAAACATACTCTTCATTCTCCTGTTACACATTATTATGAATTATGGGAACATGTGTTGGGCACATGGATATACCCAGGCGCCTGCTGTAGACTACTGCAGACTAAATGTTCCAACCACCTACCTTTGTGCTTTCTTTTCCTCACAATGAAGAGAGAGATGCTTCTCCACAAGCTGCCTGTGTGTGGCCAGAACAAGGATAGCTTTCCATACTTTATACTCACATGGTCATCAGTGGAGGAGGAGGAAGAGAATGACCATCTGTCCAGTAATGGGCAGGCATGAAGTCTTATTCTGTCTCTTTGTCCCCTGAAACAGGTATTCCTTCACACAGACACCACTCCCCAGTGATTATAGTTTGCTCACAGAGCTCGTAACTCTGTCAGGTAGTACAGTGGCCCCTCCACTTCCACGAGGGTCCAGAGGATAGAACCCCCCAAAAGTGAAAAACTAGAAATAACTTCCCTCCCGCAATCCCCCCTTCACTTGCCTTTTGCCTCAACACATGTTCTCCATGCCAGAGTCAAAGGCAAGGGTATGGGAATGGGGAGTTCTGGAGGGGGGGTGCCTCCCCATTCCTTTGCCTTTTGCCTGGGTGCATGTTCTTCATGCCAGAGCAAAATGCAAGAGAAAGGGAGAGAGAGCTGTGGAGGGGGGAGAAGGGAGGTGCATACTGCCCTCCCCCTTGTCTTTTTCCTTGGTGCACCTTCTCTGCACCAGGGCCAAAGACAAGGGAATGGGAGGATGAACTCCAAAGGAGAAAAGAAAGCCACAGGCATGCCTCTCCCACCTATGAAAGCCTCAAGTGGAATAAAAGTGCTATAACTGAGTAGGAGCCTTAATCTAAACAGCAGCAAGGAAGAGTTTTGGAAGCTGCAGTCCAATAATCTCTGAAGGGCCCCATGATTCACATTGCTATGTTCCCCACCAACGGCTGGAAGGACCAGCAAGTTTCTTCCATTTGAATTCTTTCCTCTGCACCTTGTTGAATAATATCAGAATTGTTTCTAATGTGTATTTTCAAATGGCAGGTTGTTCCTGGAGTGACTTCTATCCCTGCATTATTCAAACGAATGCCTTTGTTGAATTATTGCATGTATATCACATTTGAAAATGAACTTTGAGTGGATTTTTTCAAGTTTTGTACCATTCTCTTATCAAACCTAAGTTTTTTTTAAAAAAAGAAAGTATTATAAGAAGCAGCAAGAGACATATTGAATATTAGAACAAGTTACTCTCTTTTTTTTTAACACCATAAAGGTAATGGCAATGAATTACCTACTTTTTCAACATTATGAAGAGTAATGGGATCAAGTACCTGTTTTATATACATTAAAAAATTTTTCCAATACAATAAAAATTGAAAACGAAGAGAAAAAACCAAGAAAACAAGAAAGAACAAAGATATTAAAGAAAAGATAAAGAGAATAAATACCAAACAAGAACTTTCGTCACAATGATTATATATTACTGTATAAAGTAATTTCTTCTACTGCTTATTTTTCCCGGATATACTAATTGTCAAAACCTACAGTTAATATATTTCCTTTTTCTGGCAAAAAGCCAGAAAAATGTGCCCAGTCTTTCAAAAAAGTGACCAGTAATTTTTCTCTAATCAATATTGTTACGTTTATCCATTTCAGCTAAGCGTATCAATTTCAGTAGTCAGTCCTTACTCACCGGAAGTGCTGTATTTTTCCATTTCTATGCATATTGCTGCAGTGGTAATACATTACCATACTTTCCATACTTTTTCTCCAGTTGGTCATCCACAAGTCCTGACAAATGTAAATTCAAGGTTCAATTCAACATTAACCTAAAGAATCTTTTGCACCATGCAATGTGCTTGGTTCCAGAATTTTTTGGCAATTCCATAAGTCTACCACATATAACAAAAAGATCTTACCTGTTGCTTACATTTACAACATACTAGAGACACCTTTATGCATTTGGGGCAAATTTTCTGGTGTCAAATACGAATGATTCAGTATCTTATAAATGTTCTCTAAGATCATAACGTAATGTAAGTTGCCTTTCCTCTGATCACATTTTCTTCCATTGTTCCAACTGTATATTATGTCCAACATTTTGTGCCTACTTTATCATGCAATTTTTCTCTATTCCTCTTCCATCTCTACTTCTATAAAAAAAAGTATACATCTTCCCAGTCAAATGTTCATCATCTGATCACAAATGCTTCTCAAATTTTGAGGGTCAAAAATTAAATGACTTGGAGAGTATCAGGTTCAAATCAACATTCAGCTACAGAGCTCACTGAGTGGTCACAGGCCAGCCACTGTCCCTCAGATTAACCTACCTTGTAGGGTTGTTGGGAGGATAAAATGCTAATGGGGTTGAAGGACTCAGCACCCTACCTTGAGCTGAACAAAGAAATGGGAAGATATTTAAAAAAATATGTACATTGATGGCAGCTTCTTTCTATGTCCAGGTTACGGATCCTGCAAGGAAAAGGTAAATCAGTCTTCAGCTAATGCTATATTTATTGTTTAAATCAGACTTTTTATTAAGGTAGTTGGTAGAAAACTAAATCAGATGCCATTTGGGTTTTGGTATCGATATGGATTCTTAGAGGTGGTAAATAAATAGAGACACAAATAATACAAGGCTTCTGGCTCTCTTCAAGCCACAGCTTAGGAAAGTTATATTTTTTGAATACAACTTTCACGATCCCCAATAAACTGAGCAACTCTGAGAACCATAGCCAAATGAGTAACATTCCCAGGCTCTGAAATCATTGACTTTCAGTGGCAGCTGGTGGTTCCCATACCAGTTGAGTGGTGAATCCAGTTGCAGATTTAGATTGAACTTCAAAGGAGACATTCAAGGTGCTCAACCTGTTTGGAGTATCAACTTCAGCACCTTAAATAGTTCCTTCAAAGTCCAGGTTAAAGCCTAGAGTGGGTTCCTTGACCCACTGCAAAGGGAGCCATCAGCTGTCACTGATGGCTTTGTAATCCCTTTTGTTCTTCATTCCCCAAAGCCCACAGGGAGTGGCTACTGCGGGAAGGAAATGGATGGGTTGCAGAATGACAGGTTTAGCGTTTTTCTGTTTTTCCCAAAAGAAAGGAAGGGAAGAGCTTTCTGAATAAAGGAATTTCAAAGCACAGCCTGCAAAGAGAGTTCAGACTGCTTTCATAGATGACATAGGCTGACTTCTTGATGACATGCTCAAAAACCCCCATGATCACCATTTCCCTGCTTCTGTTCCTGCTACCGGTCTCTGATCAGTCTCAAGTGGAGAGCCGTAGGAGGATGAATGTGCCTGCCTATGCAAGATTTTGTGCCATGTGCACTTACATTTGATTGCGGATGTTGTATGCAGGGTGCATATGACTCCCTTGTCACAGCAGCTTTATTAGATGCCAGTCCATTAACAGGCACAATTCAAACTGCTGATTGCAACTTATAAAGCCCGAAATGACTTGGGCCTGGGCTGTCTGGCAGATGGTATTTTCTCCATATGAGCCTTCTCAGATCCTAAGATCTTTCCATGGAGGAACTTCTCTCAATCCCGCCACCTCCACAAGCATGTTTAGTGGGAGCCTGGAACTCTCTTTGTAGGGAAGCTAGGCTATCTCGCTCCTTGGTAACGGTGGTGGTGGTAATAGTAGTAGTAATTACAACAACAACAATGATGATGATGCTATTTATAATGCCCTTATATGCTGCACGTTTCTTGTCAGGCAAAACACCTGTAGCTCAGCAGAAAGTTCAGCCTGCTGACAGAACCTATCTGTGTCTGAACATACAGTGAATTTGGCACCACACCATTTGGATTCCTTTGCCCATCTTCTTGTTCTCTGACTTGATTCCGCTAATCTAAACCCTGGAATGCCTTACCTGTATTGTTACCTGCACTCTAGTGAGTTCCTAATGATGGCTTGAACCTTGTACTGCATTTTGACTCTATATATGGATTATCCTTGCCTAAACTGCTATTGACAATGTATATCTCAAGATTATTTAGTTATCACAACTCATCACGTAAATGTAGCAGCGGTTCTCAATTTGTGGCCCTCTGAAAGTTTTGGACAAACTTTGGTATGTAAAACAAAATTCTATATTCCCCTACAATTCCCCTACAATCTATATATGGATTATCCTTGCCTAAACTGCTATCGACTCTCTATTTTAGTAGATGTTTGTAAACTGACCGTTTTATATAATAGCTCTTCTTTTTTTGTCCTGCACTGTTTTTAATCTTTACTTTTACATCAATGTTTTACCTGGATTTAATTCAATAGATAGGTTTATGATTATTTTAATCTTAATTTTTTTGCAAGTTCCTACCCATACATGGTTTTACTTGTATTTCTTATATTCTGCCAGCCACTTTTGAGTCCCATTGTTGGCAAAAAGGTGGGATAGAAAGTGATTGACAGAGGTAGATATGACCCCTCTCCACGCTGGCTGGAGAAATCTGGCACATATAGTCCAAAAAGAAACTTTCTCTAAACTCATCACAGAATATGATTTGCCCTACCCGCCCTCTCCCCTGCAACCCCATGTTCTGTGTTCCTTGATGTCACAAGCCTGAGCTGTCAGAGAGATTTTCAGCTTGCATGAACTGATAGTGGAAAAAAATCCACTGAACTGCCTTTAAAAACAGAAGAAAGACAGAGAAAAAGAAGGAAGCCTTACACTTGCTGAATGGGAGAGGCTCAAATTATACTCAGCTGGGTTAATTCACACTGTGAGCCTTCCCTGGCTTCCTGGTATTCAGATGTGTTACTTCCCCTTTGTGGTAATAGCCTGTGGCACTCGGCCAGAGAACATTATTAATTTCAGAAGTGGCCTGACAGTAAACCCACAGCGAAAGGAGAGGAAGTGGCAGGGAGGCCATCTGTTGGTTTCGACAGAACAGTAGGAGCCCAGCTCCGTGGGTTCAATGAGGAAAGCAGATTAATAATCCACAAAGAGGAAACTGCCTAAAATTATCCACAGGCCATATTTTTTTTAAAAAAAAAAATCACTTGAGCTACAGCTGGACAGGAAATTGCTAGAGCTGTTTGCACTTTCCTGCTCTGCACAACCACAGCACAGGGGAAGGCTAAGAACAAGAAAATGGTTGATGCTGGATTGCAGGAATGATGCGTCCAGACACTTGGAGACACACAGCTCTTAATACTAGCTTTCAAAGTGGTCATGTAGCTATTCTACTTTTTCCTCTTTAATGGATTTTCAGAACTTAGAAGTGTTACTTTTTCTTCTCTGTCTCCATCTTTAGGGGAAGATTACAATTCCCAAAATATACTAGTTGGTAGAGATGGAGGATGAAGTACAATCATATTCTGTTAACAGGCTTCTCACAGATTGCTGGCTTGTGTGAACAAAATGTTGGACTTCAGTAGTTTGTCAGTCTAATCCAGCATGGCTCTTGCTCCATTCTTAAATCAGCCCAGAGGTTGAAAAATCAAGAAAATTTCTGTGAGGTTCAAAACAAGCCTCTTAAAACTATTTTTAAAAAAAACCTAGAAGCATAGGAAAAATATAGTTTATCAAAAAGCACAGCTTTGGTTTTCCTGGTTTAGACAATGAGCATCAAAAGCTGGATTTCATTTGCTTTCTAGTAGGAGGGTCATATATCCTAAATAAAATCCAAGAAAAAAATCTGTTAACAGGCCAAAAAAAGGGAGAGAGGATGTATGGGTGGGGGGAACACCTATATACTTGGGTTCCTTGTTAATGTAATATAAAGTTTCTGTATCATTCTAACTTCCTCATCATCCCCTTTTTTTGCCTATGGGAACTGCCAGGAATGACTGATTGATTAGGCTATCACTTTGACTACAAAGATAGAAGGCTCATGTATAGCATATTAACAGACAATGTGGTCTTCTTTTGCCTGTATTATATCCAATAACGTCTCTCAGAAGTCTACTTTGAAGCGTGATGGTCTCTCCATTGGAGATTTTTAAACAAAGTTGTAGATGGCCACCTCTCAGAGATCTTTCAGCTGTAGGTTCATATCTTGGCAAGGACTTGGACTAGATGACCCTTAAGATCCCTTCTGGTTTATCAGTGCTACTCAGATCTGATCCAATGTCCAAAAAGCCCTAAATGATTGAAAGAAACTAGCTCCAAAGCATAAGCAGAGTAGAAACAAACATTGTAAGAAGAAACATACTTAGTGAAGCTACTTCGTCAGAGATGACACACAATGCTGTAATAGGCCTTTCTTCTTCAGATTTTTTCTCTAGCACACAAAGTGAAAAGTGGCTGTTGTAAGCTTCCTTGCTTCCTTCTGCTCCAGGAAATAAGCCCACCAAAGAGCATAAATGTTTCCTAGTGTCACTGACAGGACAGACTGCTTTCTTCTGTGATTTGCAATCACCAGCCAAGTCTTAGAGCACAGTCAAGGCCAATTATTTTTTCCATTCATTACCATTCAACCATCTTTATCTATGAACCATTGTACAAACTCCAAAGGTACTTAAAAATTCCCATCATTTGCTCAGTGCAGCTTCCTCCCAAATAAATGTACATAGAACAGATGGCATACAGCCTTTGGTATCCTTGGGAGGGCTCAAGTACAATAGCTATCATGTAAGTGGGAACGTGGGTATGCTTATTTGGTTCAGTCCTGACTGGCAATCTCTCAGGGGGCTTTACTATACAGGAATCTCAGTAGTCTAATTTTGCATAATTATTAGCTTAGCCCCTCCAGCTTAGTCCTGGAAGGCCACAACCCTTTCTTGTTCCCCCTCCTCATTTCAGGACTTAATCGAGTTTGCTGTTTTTGCAGCCTCAGTTTGCAGAAGGAGACAAGCAAGATTTGGAACAACTGTTAAGATAGCTTGTTTATCTCAGTGGTAAAAGTGGCTGGATACTCCAAGTGTGAAAATGATGGCTCAATATTGGCTCAGATCTCTCAGCCTGAATTCCCAGTTTCTAACATTTGTGCGCACACACAAACATTCATGTGCATGCATGCACACACACATTCATGTGGCAAAGTGTCTGCATATGAAAGAAAGAATTGTGTAAATACCCATCTGGTGACAAATAAATGACACCTCAGCGCTATAGACCCAACACTACACATGACACAAATGTTCTGTCTTTACAATAGAGTTTCTACATGTTTGGAACAGATATGAAAAAAGGAAAGAAAATCTTAGAAGAGGTCATGGTTTCAATCTCTATAAAAACCTTCCTTAGGTTCAGTGTAAAGGACAGTGTGCACTCCAGAAAAATGCTAAAATAATGGACACAACTTGGCATATGATGTTGAGAATATGGTCACTTTACAGCAAACTAACCAAGAGCTGGGGGGGAGATGTATCAACACCAGCAGAAAAAGAGTAATTCAAATTCTTTTAAAACCAGAAGCTGGTTCCCATAAGCATGTTTATCAATATGGACGGCATCAAGGGACAGCATAACCAAGAAGAAGCTAACCAAGATCTGAGTCAGTGTGGTGCAATGGTTTGCGTGCTGGACTAGGATGCCAGGAGACCAAGGTTCAAATTCCTTCTTGGCCATGGAAGCTCCTCGGGTGGCCCTGGGCAAGTCACATTCTCTCAGCCTCAGAGGAAGGCAATGCCAACTCCCTGCTGAACAAAGCTTGCCAAGGAAATTCTGTGAGAGGTTCATCTTAGAAATTGGACATTGAAGGCACACAACAACTCCAAGATCTATAACTTACTTTACAGCTCTCTTACCATCTGGAGTTGCTACACCTCTTATTGGAAGTAGCCCACAAGAAGGGCCTAGTGGATACCCTGACCCTAATTCACTGGAAGAGATACATTCAAGAGGAATCAAAGGCACAACTCAGATATGGATCTAACTGCGGTCTTTGTGCCCACGCTGCCCTGCTCTCAGTAGAGGAACTCATGTGTGTACCCCCCTGCAAATAGGGCTGTGCATCTGAAAGCACATTCCATCTAAAGCAATGCTGCACAGAGATGATACTTCCATTGCCTGATATGGCAAGCAGTATGTACATGTGAACTTGGAAATGCACATAGCTCTTCTTCTCCAGATTGGGTCAAAAAAGCCACACTCATTCTGCCAGCTACTTGAAGGATCAGAGGCTGCACCTTTTTGATTCATTACAGCAAGCATTAGGTAGAAGATAAAGCAGTTCACTTCTCCATAGCCAAAAATAGTTATTTATTAATAATTTATGATCGTACATTCTTTAGAATAAAACCTCAAATTTACACTGGCAAATTAGAGACTCTCCCTTATTGACCACTGTGTGCAAGATTCTCTTGTGTATACACAGGTACACAATGCTCACACACACTTCCAGTTTTATACAAAAATAAATGCAAAATATTGCATTTGAGGTGAAGCTCCCTGAAGAGTTTGTACAGAGGTAATGCACTGTTTAGCACATATCAATTTTTACTTGTTTATTTAGAACTCAACAAAAATTAGTTGCTTCTGTCTGAAGACATAACTCTCTTCCAAAAGAAAAAAAAAAGCAAGCTAAACTATTTACAAAGATAAGGCAAAAAAAAGTCATAGTGAGACCCTGTGCTGATGGCACACCCAAGAAATATATATATATGGAGAGAGAAAGAGAGAGAGAGACCACCACCATCTGAAGAAAAAAGGGCATGACTTTATCCATTCACAAAGTGTGAATAAACAAACCTCAAAAGCAAAAACATTCATTTTTTAACTAAGGAAGAAAGTCTGTCTCATTTAACATGCTGCAAATGTATCCTCTGCACTGAGAAAAGAATGAATTATCAAAGCATGGAAAAAAATGCCATCCTGCAGGTTGACCTCTTGTACCTATCATTAAACTGATGTCTCTTACTCACTTGCGATTTAAAACATTTACATCGATCAAAAGCCAAGCATGATAAAGCTCTTGGCAAACAAATATTCCAAATATATTGAGCTGAAACCCTTCTTTGGCTCCTCTAAATCAATACAAGGAGAAAAAAAACCCTAGACAATTAAGTCTTCATTGAAGACAACAACAGATATTACAAATGCAACTAATACATTTCTCCCAGTCTTACCATAAAGGACATGTGCTCAGAGCATCTGTTCTCCCCCTAATTGTGTATTTGGAAGTCTTCAGTTCCAAGTCACTGCATAGGTGGGGGGTTTGTGTTTGTTTTGTGCATTGAGCAAAAATAAGCTGCCTACCTAACTGACAATAGCTGAAGTTTCTTTTCTTTTTTTCCCCTGGGAGAACTCACCACATTCCCTTCCTTTGCAATAGCCTGATTCCAAACTTTGTAACCTTTTATTTTGTTAAGCACGCAGGCGGACCCTGCTCAATAGCAGTGGCCACAAAACAGCGCAGTGTTTGTTTGCTGCTGTCAAAGAGAATCATTGAGGAATGATCACATGACCTAAGGTTGGAAGAGTTGGGAATTGGCTGGCACTCACGTGGACTGCAGTGAGTCCACTTGGAAGACGTTTTGGTTTGAAGGAGTGGTGAAGTACAGCTGTTGGCTGGGCACCCGGTTGTCGCATGGGCTGTTCAGCCCCAGAGTCCTCTCAAAGTCCAACAGTTGTCCCATGAAGTTGAAGTTAGGAGAGATGTTGGATTTCTTCATCTTGACAATGTCATAGGCATCATTCATGGAGAGGTTGAGCTTTTGCATAAGGTATGCAACTGTTACGGTGACTGAGCGACTGATCCCCGCCAGGCAGTGCACAAGCACCCCACAATTCTTCCCGCGAGCTTCATCTGTTGAGCAGAAAAAAACATGGAAGAAATGGTAAGATACAAATGTTCATGTGTGCTGAGAAAACAGCTGAGGACTCAGTCTTGAGCGAATGAGACCCACAGGCACACATATCATGAGAACTAGGTGAAGGAACCTGATGTTCTCCAGATGTTGGGGGCTACACTTTCCATCAGTTCAAATGGCTAATGACCAGGGAAAATGTCAGGGAAAGTCCTAAACATTTGGAAGGCACCAGGTCCTCCAGCCCTGTAGTATTTCTCTATGCTTATCTTAAATGTTCATAATATAGTGTTCGCTTTACCTCCCAAGAATCTTCTAAGCCAGGTCATGCTAATTTTTGTTTTGATTCAACCAAACCCACATCAGATAGTTTGAGGGAGAAATGGATCTTGAACCCAGGTTTTCATGGATAGATAGATAGATATAGATAGATATAGCTCTTGTTACATCTGAACAGTAGTCGTGGCACTGCATAATTGGAAACTCTCTAGTAACTGCATAGAAGACCCACCTTGGAAAACGTACCCTTTTTGGATTGCAGATCCCAGATTCACTAGCCATGCTGATGGGGGAGATTCTGAGAACTACAATCCAGAAAAGTAACATGCAAGGTGCGATAAAAATATATCTTCTGCAAAGAAGACCCACCCCAAACCATTCTCCCTGGCACGCACATTTTTCTAGAAGAAACGAGGCATTCACATGTCCTGCACCACGGGGGGGGGGCAGACTGTTCTAGCTTAGCCTTCTGCCTGACATACCTATTTTCTATGTGCAAGGTGTATTTATTTTTTTAATTCATTAAGGGGAAATCCCAGACCTGTAGCCTGAAGCTGGACTACAGCAGGAGCTTCACCATGTGATTCTACCCATCATGCAGGCTTAGCAACAAACTGGCTACAAGAATTCTCTGTAAGACCACATTCCCCAAAAGAGTAAGACATGTTATCCTGCAGCAGAAACAAGGCAGCAAAAGTGGTCACAGGCACAACATGAGAAGATAAAAGCTGCAGTCTGCTTCATCTGATACAAAAGCAGCTTCTAGTGACTGATCTCACAGTTAAGATGATCTGTGGTTTTTCAAGCAGCTACAACACAGAGCAGAACACTTGGCAACAGGAAGAACTGCATCCTAGTATGGCTCTAAGTGTGGAAGTTCTACAATGTCACCCTTTTACAGAGACAAGCAGACTGCAAAGGTCTATTAAATTATTCTCCAACTGCTGTGCAGTGCAGCTGAACAATGGAGGTATTCAGCTCTTTTAAAAGAAAAAGAGAAGTCACAGGGGACAGCCCATTAGGAGAAACAGGATGTCAACATTGCTAGAAAATGGGTTCCTTTGTAATAGGAAGTACATTATAATGCCTGGAGATTAGTTTCCTTGTGGCTCCCAGCCCACAGTTTCTTCTTGCTGGGCTCAGATTACCTACATTCTGCCCTATCACCAGTCTCACTCAATCAGATTATACAGCACAGTATTCCTTCACAGTTAATGCAATAGCTCTCCCAGCCTGGGGGTGGGGAACGCATAGCTGAATCATTTCACAGAAGAGTAGGAGAAAGTCTTGCTCACTCATGCCCAAAATTATCCATAAGTCCTTACCATGTTTTAAATTATTCCTGCTTGTGATATGACAATAGAGCTCAAGAAGGTTACTTTTTTTCTGGTCTACAGCTCCCAGAATCCCATAGGCAATATAGTCAATAAAAATCCCAGGAGCTGTGGGCCAAAAAGTAATTTTTTTAAGCTGTGTGAAAAGTGAGCAATTTAAGGAAACATTTAGATCAAAAGTGATCAAGTTTGGTGGAAGTTAATGGAAACAAGGAAGAAAGAAGCATGCAGTGTAATCCTATTCATGTCTTCTTAGAGACAAGTAAAAATGTTTATAGATTTCTACCTTCAGGGTTTATGGCTCAATAAATATCCATAGGGCTGTAGTTAAAAGCTAACTAGCTTGAAATATATAACCTTTTGGATTAATCTTTTTTGGCAAAGTTGGGGGGCTGCCAATTTTTTAAAAAAAAGGAAAGGAAAAGAATGCATTCATTAATGAGGCCTAAATCCACCCAATCTGAGCAGACCTAAAGAACAAATGTGAATTTGTTAAGCAAAACTGCTTTTAGGCAAGAGTGTATCTCTCACTATAAACTGAAAAAAACAACACTGTATTTTGTTTTTATGTTTACTTTCAGTTTTTCTGACTCAAATTCAAAGACCTCCAAGAAGTTGATAAGGAAACTGTTTTCAGAATACAGACAGATGACTGGAATACTAACTTCATTTTACATACTTAAGGTGTTTCCACACACATGGCTAAAAGCCTGAGAAGCCCATGATCATTCCATGTCTTAATGGCATATCAAGTAGACCACACAAGGCATGCTTCAAATAAGATAACAGTGCTAATGATGATAAGGACACACTAGGCCCTCAGAGACTGCAATCATTAATGAAGTCTCACCTATAAAAGAGATGGCCTCAGGAAAGAACTGAGACAGATTTTGGCTCCAGTGGTCAGAGATGGGGATCTGCTTGTACTTAAACTCGCCAGCATTCTCAAAGAGATTCGGCAGGTTGGGGGTGACATTCAAGATGTATTTAATGCCAAACTCTTCCAGAACATCCAAATTGGTGGAATCCTTGGCACAGCCCAGGTAGAGGTAAGGTAAGATCTCCACTGGGAAGGAAGGCTGGTTGTTGGACAGAGGGCTGCCATCAGAGTCGGTGGCACTGTTTGGATCTCGGTCAATGTCGGATTCAATGTCTGAAGAAGAGTCTGAGCTGATTCGGAGGCCTCCTAGACCCAGGACTGGCAAAGGGGGAGAGCTGCTGCTACAGGAACTGTCTAGGTTAGTTTCACAATGCAGAGCATATTCTGCCTGGAATTTGCTGAAGCCACCTGGGAAGAAAAGCAGAAAGACAAGAGTTTGGATGGGAGATCGCATTCTGAGTCTTTTCCCCCATGCAGTCCCAAAGCTGAAAATGCAGAACTGGAGAAATCATGCAAGGCTATACAGTTGAGCCACTAGAAATAACAAAGAAAAGAATCAAGTTTGGTTACAAAAACTTTGTATCACCTTCTGCAGACCTCAGAAAAGTTACTTTTAAAGAGCTTAGTAATGTCACATTTACAGCTGAACTTTGGAAGAGTGGTATTTGGGAAAGTTACAACGGCCATGCTGGCTGGAGGATACTGGAAACTGTTCTTTAAAAAAAGAGTAACTTTTCTAAATTCTGCCCTTCTAATAGGACTGTCAGGTGAACGTGTGTGCACATGTGTTTAGCAGATGCTTTGAAACAAGGATCTTTATTCCTGTACAGTTCAGTAGGATTGAGGGAGGAGTTATGAATTCAACAGGACAGGATGGAGATGCTTAGAAATAAATAATGCCCCTTCACGTCAGTAAGAGCAATTCTGTGTAATGGGAAATAGGCCATTTACCACTACAGCTAACCCACTATCAAGTACCAGATAAATCTACACTTAAGCAGGGTGAAGAATCAGGAAATTTCAGACTTTCATTAAAAGACAGAATGAAGTCAATTCTTCCTTTCTGTCTTTCTTTTTTAAACCACTATGGGGGCATCCCTGAGATTTTCTGCCTCTGGTCCCCAAATTCTTTGGGTCTGCCTAAATCAGTTCAATCCATTTCAAAACCTACCACACTATTAAGGAAATGAGAAGGTAAGCCTCCATTCAGGGAATACCATGGAAACCTTTCTCTTTGCTTTCCTCTTCTTCCAGTCTACTTGTTTTTTTGGAAAGGGATTCCTCTGGAAAGCCCTTCCCTCCCCCTACTGCAGATCAAAGACTTCAGATTTTACAAGCCTCTCCTCAGTTCACTCCTCAACAAAGGGAGACAAGAGGTAATAGGATTAGCAACCGAAGGGCACTCTGGTCTCAAAGGACTTCCTCTGAACCCCAGACAGTTAACCACAGGTATCCTGTATCTAACATTTTGATCTGGTAAGCCTGAACTCACTCTCAGGCTTTGATTCCACGAGCCCCCTCATTCTGACCCCACCAGTCTGAAAGCCATCGGGTGGGGAGAGAGTAGACTTTTAGGCAATGGTGCATTTAGATAATTTTAGGCTTTAGACTTAAAATCTGTAGGGAGCCCCTTTGTTATGTGAGGGTGCAGCTACAGGAGTGGCAATGTGAGGGCACTGTGCCTCCCAAGTGAGTGTTCTTCTTCCCGTCATGAAAGTTTCTTTCAGTTCCCAAATTTGTAGCACTGTAGAAAGTGAGACACTGAAAACTGTTCATAACTAGAACTTTTTTACATTTGTTCTGTTCACACTTCCTTGGACATTCTGCCTGACCCCTCTTTCTTTGGATGCCTAAAGAGTATTTCTAAGGCTCAACTGAAGTTCTAAGTTACTGCAACGCTAGAAATTTAGGGACTGAAGCTAAGTTTTACTGGGAGAGCAGAACTCTCAAGAGAACAATGCCTGTTCTTCCCCACCCTCCAGTGCACCCCTGTTCTTGTGCCCAGGTGCTTTAACTTCAGAATATACTAAACCTTTCCAACATTTCAGGGCTCTTCTACTCTGTGTGCAAAACGTGCCCAGGGTCGCCTAGCCCCAAGTCCTCCCCAAGGGCCACCATCCCTCTTGAGTGGCTGCAGAGCCGGTGGACAGAGAAACTGCAGGAAAGAGGCTACCCCAGGTCTGCTTCTTTTCTGCTGGAAGACTCGGAGCTCAAGGATGGGGTGGAGGTAGAGAAGGGGGGCATCTCTGGGGAGTTCTTCTAAAAATCAGTCAAGCCCTTGAGAAAGGAAAAGGTGTTCTTGTGTTGTGACACTCTGAAGAAGGAAGGAAGGAAGATGGGGAGCGTTCGAGGTGCTACGAGGCTACTTTTCCTTCCCTCTTTCCAAGCAGGCTTCACAGGGCTACCGCTTTGCGACCGCTACAGCCGGAAGATATCCCTCCCTCCCATATTTACTTTGCCATCGAGGCGAGCGGCCGTCGGTGGAAAGGCTTCAAAAGAAGAGGGAAGCGAATGGGAGGCCGGGGGGGGGTTTTCCTACTTTGGAATAAAAAAGGCCAGAGAAAGGAACCCACCGCACCCTCCCAGGGCCATCTGGCAACACTCCGCGCCGTACAAGAGGGGGCCGGGAATGCCTAGATCCCAGACGGGGAGGGGGACCGGAGTCTAGACGCTCCCAAGGCGACCGGGGCGGGTGGGGGGGGAGAAGACACCGGATGCCGGGGAAGAGGGAGATGCCGGGGACCCCGCCTCGCCCCTCACCTTCCAGGTAGAAGGCCCTGCAGCCTTCGTCTTTGAGGCGCTTGAGGAGCAAGCCCAGGACGGAGTCGCCGGCCGTGTTCTCGTTCCAGTCGCTGCTGCTCTCGTCGTAGAGGACGACGGTGTCGGTGCCGCAGCGGCGGGCGAACTTCTCGCGCTCCTCGGGGCCGCTGGCGAAGAGGGCGCGGAGCGGGAGGTTGCCCTTCTGGAGCCGGCGGAGCATGATGCCCGGCAGCGCCACGTGGATGGCCGACTCGATGTGCGAGGACTCGTAGAGCTCCTGCGGGCGGCAGTCCATCAGCAGCAGCCGCTCGTCGCCCCGCTCCAGCTGCTCCTTCAGCCACGCCACCGTCTTGCCCAGCGCCATGGCCGACGCCGCGGCGAAGGGAGCCCCCGGGGCCCGCAGCGTATCCAGCATGGGGGAAAGCCGGGGGGGCGGCCGGCCAGCCAGCCAGCCAGCCAGCCAGCCGGCGCGGGGAGGCTTCGCAAGGGGGCCCCTCGCGGACCAGAAGGGGCGGCGGGGGCGGCGAGGGGAGCGCAGAAGGAGGGGAAACCCGCCGCCTGCAGCCTCTCGCCGGCCTCGGCTCTTCTCTGGTCCCTCTTCGCGCGCAGCGCCGGGCGAGAGAGAAAGAGATGGGGGGAGCGCAGGCAAGCCCGTTGCAAAACGAGGCCGCTCTGCCGCTCGTATTCTGGTCAATGAATCCCTGAATGAACCTCCCTAATCGCCGCCTCGCTGTCCAGGCGCGGCGCTCCCCCTCCTCCCAGGGAGCACGAAATCCAATTTAAGCGCCCTCGGACGCCTTCGCGCGCAGCCCGAGGCCGCGGATTAAATCATACCGATCAGCTCGGAAATGCCCTGCACGGCCGACCCCCTCGGCGCGCTGGCTCGGGGCTGCCTTCGCTCGCGTGCAGCGGCGCTCCCTCCGTCGCCCGGGCCGCCGCTTCTCTCTTCGCAGCCGAGCGAGCCCCCCCCCTTTTCGCCTCGCCTTCCTTCCTTTCTTTCTTTCCTCCCGAGTCCCCCTGGATGGGCTCAATGTCCCTTTTAATCAAGCCCTCCGCGCGCTCCCCCCTGCAGCGCCGGGCCGGTTCCTCAATGGATACAAACAGGGAACGTCTCAATGGATACATTCTCTCGCTCGGCCAATCAGGGCGCGCGGAAGGGGCTGTTGCCGGGGCGACGGGCCGGCTGGAACAGGTTGTGTGGATGAATTGTTAATGAGTTTGTCATTCACAAAAACGGAAAGGAATTTCCGCTCCGGATAAGCCGAGTGCAAACAAGCAGCAACAGCAGCTCAGCGGGGAGGAAGGAGGAGGAAAGGAAGGGGGGCAAGGAGGAGGAGGAGGAGGAGTGGAAGGGGGGGGCGGGGAAGGCGCAGCCCAAAGGGAGGGAGGGAGGGAGGGCGGGCGGCGTCTGGGGCTCGAGTTTCCTTCGGTGCAAAAGCTCTTGCCGAGCGGCCGGCGATTACACAACAAATGGTCCAATTAGGGCAGGAACAAAAGGCGCCCTCGCCGCGGTTTCGCGACATCCGCGCCCTTGGGAAAGGCGCTTTGCAGCCCAGCTTTTGCTCCAGGAGCTCCCCAAGAGCGTGGACCCCGGAAGGGGGGCTGGAGGGGAGTTGAGCCTCCCCCCGCCTGGATCTGGGAAAATTAGACTCCGGCGCAATTGAGCCTCCTCGGAAATTATCAATCAGAAGTCTCTGAGATGATGCCATTCTCATTGAGCCTTCCCTGGAAGCACAAGAAAGGCAGTCTCCGATCTATTTATTTATTCACCGATCACTTGGAGGGCTCCTTGTAAGAATCTTGTTTATCGGTGTTTTAGTGATAATAGCCACCTCCGCACTAGACTGTTATAGTGCTATTATTCCACTTTCAACATCCTATGGAAACCTAGGGTTTGCAAATCAGGGAGGGACCTCAAACCCTAGGATTCCATACGATGTTGAAAGTGGAATGATTGCGCTATAACAGGCTAGTGCGGAAATGGCCAATGAATGGGAAAAGCCATGCGCTTTCCCCCTGCAAATAGACAAAATGAGTAATGACTTGCCTGCCAGTGTTGGATCACCTGCAACTCAAAAACGGTTCCAAGGTTCTTGGATGCTGGGAAATGTTCGGGGTTCGGTCCCTTCCTCTCCTGCCCTCCCTCATTTCAATCCCTAATGCCGGAGGAAGTGCTTTCCTTGAAGCCCGGGGGTTACAGACCAACACGCCTAGATACCTTCTTACCTACGGTTCTTTCTGTACAATACGGTAGCTTTCCTTTATCTTTAGCAGGGATGGTTGTTGCATACCTCTTAAAACATTTCCGATTTATGGTGACCCTACGGCGAGCCTATCACGGATTTGCCTTTATCTTCCTTTGAGACTGAGGCCATTTCTGCACTACACTCTTATAGCGCGATTATTGCACTTTCAACATCCTATGGAATCCCAGGGTTTGCAGTTTTGGGAGGGGCCGGCTAGGATTCCATAGGATGTTGAAAGTGCAATAATCGCGCTATAAGAGTGTAGTGCGGAAATGACCTGAGAGACTGTTCCTTGCCCAAAGTCACCCACTGGGTTGCCATAGCGGATGATTCGAACCCAGATCTCCCAGTGTCCTACTCCTGATGCTCAAACCGCTGCACCACGATGGCTATCTTTTAGGTGAGATAAAAAGTAACCATTCTTCCCTCCCCCAAATTCACCAAGTGTATTTGTTTTCTGAGAGCCACCACGGTGTAGCTGAGCGTTTGGGGCTACGACCTTGGAGACCATGAACCCACGGGGTGATCTTGGGCAAGCCACATACTCTCAGCCCCCCAAACCCCCATGTTAGGTTCGCCCTAAGTCGGAAAGGGCTTGAAGGCACACAACAACAATTTCTCTTCTCCACAAACACGCGGGCGGCTACGGGTTGAGGCTGTTCCGTCGTGCCTATTAGGCCATTTCCGCACTAGCCTGTTATAGCGCGATGATTCCACTTTCAACATCCTCTGGAATCCTGGGGTTTGCAGTTTCGGGAGGGGCCGCCCGGCCCCTCCCGAAACTGCAAACCCCAGGATTCCAGAGGATGTTGAAAGTGGAATCATCGCGCTATAACAGGCTAGTGCGGAAATGGCCTAAAGGACCCAGAGAATGGTATTTTAAAAAAAAAAAACCCTGAGAAAAGGACTCAAAGGCGACCTTAAAAAACAGGAGGAGAGAGAGAAAGGGAGAGGGAGCGAGCTGGCTCATCCAAGCGGCGGGTTTTGCAACGCTCCCCTCCGGGCAGGTAGAACGCACGGAGGAAGAAGGAGCGGCGGCTTTCCAGCCGGGGAAGGAAGCGTGGGCCGGCGCTCATGGGGAGCCTGGCGGAGAAAGCCAGCTGGCGTTTGCTCGGCCGGGTGGTGGCTTTTGCCTCTTGTTTCCGCAGGCTGGCCATTTCCGCACTGGGCTGTGATAGTGCTACGGCTGCACGTTCAACATCCTATGAAATCCTGGGGTTTGCAGCTTAGGGAGGGGCTCCGGCCGCAAACCCCAGGATTCCATAGGATGTTGAAAGTGCAATAATAGCAGTATAACAGCCTAGTGCGGAAATGGGCATGGAAGCCAGGAGCCCTCTTTCCTTCCTTCTTTCCTCCCTCCCTCTCTCCCGGCCACCCGCCCCTTCTCCTCCTGCTTTCTCCAATTTCGGAGCCGTGAAAGGCATCGTTCCCACGCGTTAACCCACTTCCCCACTGCGTGACGCTGGAGGCGTGCGGCGCGGGGGGACGACAAGCGCTCCGCCGTGAGCCCGCGGAGCAAGCGGAGGACCTTGGTGGGCGGCCAGCAGCAGCAGCAGCAGCAGCAGCAGCATCTCCTAAAGGGACTCCTGCCGGCGCAGCGTCCTGGGGTTTGCGGCATTGAGAGGACATCCTGCGGGGAGCCCAAAGTTCCGCCCCTTGTTTGCTTCTTGCTTTGGCTCTTTGGCGTCAAGGCGGCTTGGACTCGTGGCGACCCTGTGAACGAGAACGCCGGTCATCGACGGCAAACTCAAAGCAGCGGTGAATGCCTTGATTAAACCCATTCACCTCTAGGGTGGCCGTCCTCTTGTCCTAGTACTGCCCGCGTTACCGAGCATTCTTATCTTCTGCAAGGAGCCAGGCCATTACTGCACTACGCTGTTATAGCCCTATTATTCCACTTTCAATATCCTATGGAATTCTGGGGTTTGCAGTTCACTGAGGCCAAAGATACCGCTCCCTAAACTGCAGTTCCCAGGATTTCATAGGATGCTGAAAGTGGAATAATAGCACTATAACAGTGTCGTGCGGAAATGGCCCTCATGATCTTTCCAAAATGTGATAACCTCAGTTTAGTGGTCTGCAGCTTTGAGTTCAGCTCTGATTTGCTCTAGGACCCCTCCATTTGTCTTTTTCCCAGCCCTTTTTATCCCTAGAACTTTCTTCAAGTACATATAAAATGAGTTTATTTATTTTTCTCTCCCTGTCAGCTTTCTTCACTGTCCTGGTTGCTCATTTGGAAGTAAATTCAGGTAGGAAGTTCTGCCATATAGACACTTTCTTGTACCACGGTACAAGGACAGTGGTTCCTGAGCCCATGAATATGCAGGCTGTAGTAACAAAGGCTAAGGCTATTTCTGCACAACTTTGTTATAGTGGTATTATTCCACTTTCAACCTCCTATAGAATCCTGGGGTTTGCAGTTTAAAGAGAGGCTTTTAGAATTCTCAGCGAGAGAGCTCTTTGGCCTCCCTAAACTACAAATCCCTAGAATTCCACAAAATGTTGAAAGTGGAATGATAGCGCTATAACAGTATAGGGTGGAAATAGCCTATGAATTGCTATTACATATAATATTAAAAATGATACAGAGCCCACATCCCATGGAGTAGTTTCCCTTTTTATTAAACCAAGTAAATGAAACAAAAATCTTTGTGGAGGTTTCTGAAACCACACAGATTTCTTCATCAAGCAAAGAAGCTCATATCCATAAGGGCTAATGTTAAAGTCATTGAGCCTGCATTATGGATGTAATTCTTCACTAATTTTCTTCTTGAAGAAATGAATAATTTTAGCAATTTTCTTTCTCTTGCACGAAGGTCTTTGAAAATCTTAGTTTTTGAATCCTACTTGAACTTCAGGACTTGTTCTTCACAAAATTCACACATGGCTGTTTTGTGCAAAAAGCCTCCACTTCTTTCCCTGAAGAATATCTGCACAGAAAATGCTCTGGATGTCTTAGACTTAGCTCCCAGATGTCACAGCCAGCATAGTCAATAGCCAAGAATTCTGGGAGTTGAAGTCCTGAAAATCTCTGGTACCAGAGTTTGAGAACCCACTGATCTAAAGAGACCTTTACTACTTCCAGGCCATTAAATCCAAAGTCCTGATTCTACCAATTTCCTGACTGTACCAATGATTCAGATTCCCATATTCTAGCATTTCACAGTTAAAATGAGGTCCTACACCAGCATTCTCATATCAAGGATGACTGCTGAAATGCTTCTCCCCATAAAGTTATACTTGGTTACAAGCTCTTGTGCTCTATGTTGTTTTACTCCACACTGGACTACTCTCCAATTGTTTCTGGAAATGCGAAGTGGAAATGATCATAACAGTTGCCACTGAATTATGTATCTACTATTTTTAGCCCTCTATGTTTTGAAAAAGGAAGGGTCCACATTTTGAGTGTGTTTAAACAGAAGGTTACACAATACAATGGCCCACTGGAGATAACAAGAAGTCTTATGTGGCACATTGAAGACTAAAGGTTTCTCACAATTGATTTGGTTGTACTTATACAACTGAATTGGCTTGAATATTCAGGCAGGCCTTCAGTGACTGCCTGCCTGATACAGACAAGGGCTTTAAATAAATGTTTTTAAGTTTTATTTATTATTGGTACAGAATTTTTAATTGCATGGTAAGTTTAATTTGCATTTCAATATGCAGACTTTACTTTGAAACATGGTATGTGAAATACCAGTCTCCACTGAGCCAAGTAAATAACAAAGGTATAGAATGCAGAGCCAGCAGTCTCTGAAACCCCTTTTTGTATAATTGACAGAAATAACTTCATAATAATTAGTAGCAACCAATGAACAATTCTGGCTAGAAATGATCAGAGTTTTAGCCTAGCACATTTAGAGGCCACCAAGTTGAGGGAGGACAGTGAACAATCATCCCAATGTGAGGCACTGGTGTTCTCCAGATATGGCGGTCTACATCTCCCAGCCAGCATGGTCAATAGCCAGGGACTATGGGATTTATAGTCCAAAACAACAACAGACACACATAATTGGCTACATGATTGAAAATGGAGTCTGATGGAGAAGTGTATCTGTATTTGGTACAAATGGCCAATGACTCCCTTCACTGAGCCAGAAGTTGAGATATTAGCGTTTTCTGTCAAAGTCTATAGTGTAATTTAAATAAATATTATTTGGTTTAATTAAACATGGAAGTTGCATCACATTGACAAGACTTTATTATCTACTGAAGAAACACTTATTACAGATATTTTAAACTGCTGTTGACAAAATGTTGTTTTAACTTTGGAAAAGGGCCTTGTTTTATATAATAAGTTCATATAAAGACAGCTGAGTCTCTCTTCTTTACATGCTGGCAAAGGAAAACATGTGATTTCTAGGAAAGATAACTTTATCACAGAAAGTGCAATATGTTCACTGTGGAAAGCAGGTTCACAAGGAAAGGTGCAAATACACCAGGAAGGTACCTGTCTTCCTATGTTTTCTATTCAGAAGAGGAGTGTGTAAGAACATCAGTTATTAGGTAAATGGAGGTGACTTGTAAATCAGATGTTTTCTAATGTGGCAGTTTTCAAAGAAGATGCTGTGTTAGGGCCTCTGTTATAATCTTGTTGTTCCACTTTCAACATCCTCTGGAATCCTGGGGTTTGCAGTTTAGGGAGGGGCATTTAGAATTCTCAGCCAGAGAGCTCTTTAGCCTCCCTAAACTACAAATCCCTAGAATTCCACAGGATATTGAAAGTGGAATAATAGCACTATAGTGTAGTCTAGAAAGGCCCCCAGTCTCTTGCAGCACACAAAGGAGAAAGGGGGCAGGAGAAAAAAAATAATGTGGCAGCAACTTCTGAAGGTGCTGCCACATTTCTTTCTTTCTCCCCTTCCCTTCTTCCTTTTTATGTAGTAAATTAGAGTTCGTCAATACATCCAAATATATCTTTGAAAGGAGGAGGGGGTTAGCTTTTCAATTAATTTCTCTGTTAGCTAACTTAATAAATCTAAATGGGATTTTAATCAGTGGAATAGTATCTAGGAAGGAGGACAAATATGGCTATACCACTAGGTTTGAGAACTTCCAAACAGAAGGGAGTGTGGGCGGATGTTGTGATGAATTGTCTGTTCTCCCACACAGGCTGTTGGAATTCAAATCCTATCAGCCTTAGCTAGCACAATCAATGGTGAAGGATGATGGGGTCTAAAGTCTAACAACATTTGGAGGACTATATGTTCTGTATCTCATTCTAGGATGTTTGCACATATCCTGTTCCCTTCCTGCTTAAGCAGTAGTACCTGCTCTTTGGGTACATAATGTCATAATAAAGCTCAGCTCATTTTCTTGTGCAGCTACAGTGCTTTTCTGGAGAAAGCATTGTGCCAGGCAGCCAGCCAAATAGCTCCAGCAGTTAAAGCACCCATATTAGGAGGAGGAAGCAACACACATATTTTGATTTTCCATTGCTTGCTGTTAGTGCTCTGATGTTAGTCTTCCCCAACTTAGAGCACTCCAGAAGTACCAGAATCCTTATTCAGTATGGTTTATAGAGGCTGGAGGTGATGTAGTCCAAATTATCTCAAAGGCTCCATGTTATGGAAAAAGTTTTGTTAAATATTACGAAGAGATATAATAGCATGTGTCCTAGCAATGTGTGTCAGTTTGGTGAATGAGAGATTATGTAATGACACATTTTAAAGGAAATAACCTTAGATCTAGAAGCAGAAACAGCAATCATATGCCCTCCAGATGTTGGACAGCACCTCCCAGTGATCCTAGCTAGTATAGCTATTGGTAGGGAATGCTGGGAGTTGAATTTCAATAACATTTGAATAGCTGCATGATACTTACCCTTCCTCTCTGCAAAGGCTGCCTCGCCGGCCAGGAACGGGGCGGGGCGGGCAGGGAGGGAAAGAGGAGCTGCGCGTCTCCCCCGGGAAAAAACTCCAAGAACCCTCCCCCCCCGGCTCTGCTTCTGCTTCGCTCTCGTTTCCTCTGGTGGGGCAGTGTGGGAAAAGTTTCCAGAGTGTCGACCCTGGCCGGGGGGGCGGAGGAATCCCAGCGCCTTTGTCTTTTGCACCAGGCGCAGCTCGCCCCCCGGAAAAGCGCCACCTTGCAGCCCCCAGCCCTTCCGCAGCACCCCCCTCCGTGGCAAGTGGGGCAGGGGCCATGGCAAGGAAGGGTCCTGCCCCCGTGCTGCCGCCACCCCCCCAAGCTGGCCCGTCAGATGGGAGGTTCTCCCAGTAGCAGAGAAGGGGAGCAATTTCAGTCCCTTCTGAACAGGGGGCAGGAGGACGCTAGCACGTGGCTCGCGCTTGCGCACCACCACCGAGGAGGGAATGGAGCCTAAGACCATCGGAAATATGTATTTTCCAATGGTCTTAGGCGACCCCTGTGAAAGGGTCGTTCGACCCCCAAAGGGGTCATGACCCACAGGTTGAGAACCGCTGCTCTAAAGCAATTACTTCTCTGATTTGGGGAAGATTCTCCAGTTCTACAGTATAGCATCCTTAAAGAAAATAATCAGCTCAACTGACTGGTTTCTAAAGTTACAAATCAAATAATTTCTCTGTGCCCTGCTGTATCAGACCAAAATCTGGTGAGGTTTTGTTATTAGCTTAGCATTTTGCCCTCTCTCCAAGATCCTCAGAATGGCAGGTTAGTATGACAATTGCCCTCTATGGGAGGTTAACCAGGGGGAAAATGGCACACCCAGGATTGCCTAGCCCGCTTCTTAGCTTATGGGAGCTGAATCTGGATTTCTGCATATCAAAACTCAACTTGTAGGCATAAATCTAAGAAAACTTTCAGGGTTCGGATTGCAAAGAGGACGACCAGGCTGAGTGATTCTTCTTTTTTGTCCTCACAAGACATTTCCAGAGTGTGGTGGTTTTCTCTTAATTTCTATCCTGCCTTTCTCCCAGCAAAGGACTCAAAGTGGCTTACAACAAGGTTAAAACAGGAAACTAACAACCATAATTTAAAACAGTATAAAAGAATTTAAAACAATAAAGATAAAAAAATACAGCACACATCATCAATTAATTAATTAAGCATCAAATGGCTGTTTAAAGAAAAGGTCTTTAGCTGCCACTAAAAGAACAGCAAAGAAACAGCTATCCTAGCCTCCCACGCAAGGGAATTCCACAGCCTGTGAGCAGCCACCAAGAAGGCCCTCTTCTGCATCCTTATCAGATAAGGAGAGAGGATAGTGGGACCATGAGAAAGTCTTTCCCTGAGGATCTTAAGACTCAAGCATTTGCATATAGGGAGATGTATTTCAGACAGTCTGGACTTCAGCAGTGTAGGACTTTAGAGATCATAACTGATCCCAGAAATGAACTACTAGGCAATGAAGCTATTTCAGTAAGGGAGCTATAGTTGCCTGCAACTAGTTCTAGTTAGTACTCTGACCACAGCATTTTGATGCAACTGAAATCCAAGGATTTTATCATAGAATAATCCTGCCTCATTCATAGAACTTTATGATGGTGGAAAATGCAGACATTACTGTCTTCCATTTCTACCTTCCTGAGTTGTCTCCTTTGCTCCTTTTTAGCCCTTTCAAATAGTCCCATTAAGAAGGGAAACAAAAGAGTAG